>JAQIXQ010001415.1:0-14828 GCA_034700485.1 Pseudosinella alba | reverse complement strand
CGCGTAATGTTTATGTAGATGACATTTGGTATATCAGTTTGGATCCCTTGGATGAACCCCCGACGACAACTGAAGATACGACCATGGATCCGGATATTTTCAACTGTGTTGGCCGACCGGATGCCGTCTACCCCTATCCCGGAGAGTGTGCCAAGTTCGTCATCTGCAGGGATAATCATGGATATGCGTTCGACTGCCCGGAGCCCCTCCGATTCCATCCGGTGAATAGGCAGTGCACCTTCCCTGAGTGGGTGGATTGCGATCAGAAAGCTACATCCGAAAATTGATTATACTGATTATAGCTCATGCATTAGTAACTAATTCATTTTTATTGTGACTATTCATACTTCACTTTAAAAAAATAAAGCAGGCATAATATATTTTATGAATAAACGATTCCATTTAATGACATGTAAAAGGATTTGAATACCACGCCAACATCGTTGCCGTCAGCATGCATATTATCAAGGGGCAATTATATTGAAGTGTTTTCCCCGCAACTTTCCTTGATATTGACGGATCATGACAAGTGTCCATCAGCATCATCAAGATTTTGGGCAGGTTTGTCAGGAATAGATATTCGGGATTTACATATAAAAAATATGAGTTGATTGACAAGGGTGAAACGTTCTTATTCTGATATTCAATTAGATTGGGTAAATTACTTGTATTTTATACACTTTTCATTGGGCAATGAATATTGCTAACTTGTGTTTCGCGAGAATTTGATATAATCAAGTATACTACACATGTGTAACCGTGTTAAATACTGTACCATCATAATCATAATCATACAATTGTGACAATATTGACATTCATGATGATAAATGATAATCGCTATAATTGGCAATTAGTGTGGTCTTCTTATCCAGTCCAGTGGTCTCGTATTTTTTCTAGATAGCACAAAATGAAAAAGATCACTGTAACCATGGCTCAATTCATCTCTTTATTGTCTTTCATATTCATAGTAATTTACCATGTTCTTCCATGTGACGGTTCGATTCCCATTATCCATGATCCCACCTAATAATTCTAATTAAGGAAGTAAGATTTCATAAATCAAGGAATATAAATTTCTTCATTTCCACCCGACCAGAATGGCTTCATTAATCCCGTTAATTGTCAATTTATACCATTAACATTTCTTATATCTCTAATGTTGTCTTTGTGGCAAAATTGCATGCAACTGTCGAGCAAGCGTGTGGCGGGACAAGGGATCCCTGCCACTGTCCATTTGCTGTAATTTACTAAATAAGAAATCCAAATTTTTTACTAATGCATTTTTGACTACTTGCATGATAGCAGCAAAATAAAAATGCACATTCAAAATATTCCAACACGCATTTCATATTTTCGACTATGCCCATAGCACTCATAATTCAGTATTATTCCACCAATCAAGGATATTATCATTTACCGGAGACGTGCGGAGATATAGGGAAGACGAATGACCATTCTGGTTATTCACCTCCCATTTGACTCCACAAATCATTATTTGTCAATTGTGATTTTTTTTAGTGAAAATATATGGATTGTTCTAAACACATTTTGAATGCAATTTGCCTACCTACACATCCTTAATGTTTACGTTGCTTGTACCGATTTCAAAATAGCATGACTTAGGAACATCTCTTCCTCGGGCATACTGTATCACAATTGCAAAAATATAACCGCTTTATTAGCGTCATTAGTAATCGGAATGATTTGATTGAATTGAGTGTTTTTTTTGTCGTTTACAAATGCCCAACCTAAACCAGCACAATGCAATCGTGATACCAAAAATTCTGAATGCGAGTCCTTACATTTCACATTCCCAGGTCAATCTTCATTTTCCTTCAGCACACAACTGCCATTTACCCTCGTAATACATGAATTGATATGCAAAAGGCTGAGCTAGAATATTAATCAAAGCCGCATTGCCCTGTCCTCCAATAGCCAATGACGAATTAAAGATTTAAAAAATGAGCTGAATGTATCCCTCTTCCTTCCCTAATCTTAACTTTTCCATTAAAAAAAAACTGGTATGACTTTATTCAATTCAGTTAAGATGGGTTTCGAATAAAAGTGGATGGACTTGATTTTCCAAATCTTTTAAAATGAAAGCAGTAGGATTGGTCATTATATGATCGCTGCAACTGGATGTTAAAAAGATAATCCAAATTCCAATAAAAGTCTAACACGACTTGAGACTGAGTTGGATGAAACAAAGATTGTTGTGGTTAGTGAATAAAGATTTTCCAATTCTACAAGACTACCAGAAAGCACAACTCATGTTCTAACTTTTAAATTTTCAGTTCAACATTCAAAAAAGGTAATTTAGAGACAATAAGTCTGGATAAAATAGTGCATTCTAATCTGAAACTGAAATGAAACATTAAATACAAATATTACAAATGAATGTAAATGGTATAAAAATTGGTTTCAAAATAAAATCCCTACCTAAATTAAATTTATTAATAGTGGCTCAAGTTAAAAAAAAATATTGTTAATCTGTGTTGAGAGCATATGCATGCATCAAACTTCATCATCATCGCATTAACAAAGCCGCGTCGTGAGTCTTGACACATGATATGATCGATCGTATGATGGCGCTCAGCGTATGAAAACATTTTGCTGGCTTTTATTCCATCACCTAAAGCATAAAATAATGCATGTAAAATGAATTGCTATTCCTGCTGACTGACGATGCTGGGGAAATGAGATAAGTTGGGCTGGTTCAGCCAACGTCTGGTGATTGGCATGCTCAAAACTATTACGAAAAATTAGTCTCACCCCATTTATTTGCCAATTCTTTGACTTTTATGCTGAAGGGACACAGTCACTGGCTTTTGCTCTTGCTCATGGATGCATGTGCGCAGTAGTAAAAGGTCTGAAATATTTATTTCCCTTCAAGAGCCTGGCTGCTCCATGAAACTTACCCTCCCGGGGTAGCCCTTGTTTTCTTTTTCGTTTTTTGCGGGATGTTTCGCACAGGTCACTGGTGAAACATCCACTATCCCACTTTATAACATTTCATTTTATGTCCTCATGATTAATAAAAATGGTTCATCATAATTAAATGGAACATGGAACCGTCTCACAGTACCCCGAGTCTATATAAAATTCTAATCATGCTAACTACAACTTGAATCTAAGTAATTGTGGTTGTATGTATTATTGTAAAATCAACGATCCAAATGACCCAAGACCAGTAGCAACATGTCACCTTTAATGCTTTGTTCAACTCATGCTGACCGACGACGAGTGAAGGTCACTCACCTTAAGCTTGCCAAACTGCCCAAATTACTACAAATATGATAAGATAAGATCGACCTGGCCCATTCTCTTCAACTTGATTCCGCATTTTGTCTTATCCGTTAATGAACAACATCACTAATTAACTGACATATTTAAACGCATTAAAGTCTAATAATGCGATTTTTGGGGTAAAAAAATACAGTTGAGAACTTGGCATTTTATTTGCGTTTACCATGTAAGCTTCATATCAGACAAATTACCAAAAGACACAATTCATATTAGCTAAAACTGTTAATTTAGATAATTATGAAATTAGTAAGGATATCTAACATCAAATCAGTGGAAATAAAAATCAAATGGAAGGCAATGCAACAACCAAATAGGCCAGAGTAACTAGAGCTAGCAACGGCCTACCTAACATGCAACATGCATGCATGAAGAAGGAATTCTTTGTTCATTGTTATCTGTTTCTTTGTACACGGCAAATTGATATTGGGTAAGTTGGGCTTGTTGTACAGCTCCATTTGCCATACCACCATTAAGTTAATTTTTCTTTTTATCAGTTACTTTACAAGTAACTGATAGCTAAAATTAACTTAGAATGACTAAAATTACATAATCATAGAACGACAATGACGAGATGTTTTATTCAGTTCGATATGATATGTGCAATTCCTGTTGGAATTGAATACTACATATGCTATATAAGAAAAATAATGAGTTTCTCATGAGCACAAATCATGACCATGAACTATTCCTTCTGCTACGGGGAACTTGAAGGAACGGTTTAAGACTGTTCTCGTTGAAAAGTATATGGCGACATTTAAAAGCAGATCTAAGCAAGACCATTGCATTTAAGACTGTCGCATTGCGTAAACAAGTACAACCGATTTTGTCCCGATGTCAACAAGGTCAAGATGGCTGAGTTTCTAGGATGGCTAGGCTCACTCTGCGAATATACCGGGTTGACAATCACCCTCCACATTTTATAAATTTGCAAGGACTCTGACTGAACCAATTTTGGAGAAAGTTAATTACGATGATAGAAAGAGGAAACGATATTAAGCCGACTAATGATCAGTTAGACGATGACAATCCTGATCCGCTCGCTTGAGTAAACATTAAATGAGAAGCCATCTAAATCGAATCCCGAAGACATAATTTAATTTAATCGACTCTCAAATAAATAAATCCCTTATATAATCAGAATCAGATCTAGTCATGGATTTATTTTTTCATGCATACCTACTCTTTTCATTTTTAATCCAGCAAATATAAATAGTTATTATAGCATATGCCAATTAAAATAGTTAAGCACGACTATAAATAATTATCACTTGCCTCGAAGCATGTTGAAATGGACTTGGGAGGCAACACTTTTAATAACTTATCGATAAACATAATTTCTTTGTCTTCCGACTTTGGAAATGCAGCGATATAAGATCCATGTCATGAGAAGCTGTTGGTGAGAGAGTGAAGGGTGGATTATACATAGCAAGCGTTTTCATATAGGCAATATCAACGCCCGTCAATGGTAAATGGCAAAATGGCAAATTAGTAGATTTACTTCTGCCCTT
This sequence comes from Pseudosinella alba, assembly GCA_034700485.1. Lineage (NCBI taxonomy): Eukaryota > Metazoa > Arthropoda > Collembola > Entomobryomorpha > Entomobryidae > Pseudosinella > Pseudosinella alba. Next base: position 10,014 of record JAQIXQ010001415.1, on the reverse strand, counting down.
CATGCATTTTACTATTTTCGTATATGCCAAGCAGTCACTTGTTCCTAGAGCAGTTTATTTGTATAATGGGTGGAATGTGAGCTGACAAGAATTGGATGAGAAAATTAAAAATAACCCAACATCACAATGTCTTGAGTACAATTTTTTTCCCTGCTAGGCAAAGTTCAAAGGGTCAAGATTTGTAGTGCCGCATTCTAGTCTAAAAATATGAGCCGCAAATTCAATGAAAAAAAATGCAGTGCATGTGAATGTATTTGAATAAAATTACATGTAGGCTTTTTCTGTTACAAAAGACTTTTATTTGAAGAGGGAGAAAATAAATATTTTGATATTTTCAACTTTTCTTGGAATTTTGATTATTTATTTTACATCCAGTTGCAGCGATCATATAATGACCAACCCCACTGCTTTATTTATAAAAGATTTGGAAAATCCAGTCCATCCACTTTTCTTCGAAACCCATCTTAACTAAATTGAATAAAGTCATACCAGTTTAAGTATAAGTAAAAATTGCAAAGTTAAGATAATAGGCTATGAAGAGGGGTAAATTCAGCTCATTTTTAGTTTTTATTCATCATTGGCTATTGGAGGACAGGGCAAGGCGTTTTTTTGCAGATCAAATTGAAAAGGGAGTAAAAAGAAGCAAGCACCCGCCGGCCACCAAGGCACTAAGCTGCTATTACATTGATCTCATAATGATTATGATCTTCGTCCATAATCCGTCAGTTTGCATCGGGTAAAGTTTCTTCAATATTTTTACTTCTAACTCTAAAATAAACAGCCGAACATTTTTTCAGGAAAATGCTACTGACACATTATTTTTAAACTAGAGAGTTCGACCCTGACTCATTTGCAAACAAGGCAATACCAATGCCTTGTGGTCCAAAAAAATATTCCAGACTTAAAAAATATCAGTATTCCTTTTACATAGACGGAGGAGAACAATTCAGTGGTTATTTTTCATATGTTATTCTTCATCTGTCGGTACTGGTAGTACTTGTAGCAAAAGATCAAAGGAGCGGCGTCTTTGCCCCATCCTAATCCAAATTCAGGGAATCATTTAATTCCGGACAAAGTGGATGATGAATTGTTTACCCCAAACAGTGAGGTTGCACACTGATGACGCGCATCATCTGTTAGTCATGTTATGGGATGAGAGAGTCTACCAAAAAAAATGTCACGCACCTGTCATTTCATGCTTTTCCCGTAAAAATATTTGATGCATTCAGCTTTAAATTCTACATTTCATAACAATTTATTAATTACAATTATAAATTAATTCTAAATAAAACCATCTTATTTAATTTCATCTTATGATCATCTCATTCGTTCCTATTTTTCAATTTCTCATGTTTCGGATATAAGTTCTACGGATGCGAATGAATGATGCGATGTGTGTGGTCTTGAATATTGGTTTGTACTATGACTGGGATTTTGGTTTATTATAACTGACGATGAGAATGAAACTGGAAGGTTTCCTTTTTTGGGGCATTAAAGCTATTTGGAGATAGTGGGAGTGGGCTGGATCTGGATGGAATATGGAATGTTGTCTACGGTTGAGCTATACTCTCATATAATTTTTATCGGCATATGTCGCGTGAGTTGAGAGTGAATTCAATTGTTTGTTCGGCTTCATGACATTGAATTCTTCCTCCCATCATCCAAGCCCATTTCCCGGAATTCAATAATGAATGTGGAAAGATAAATGATTCCTGTAGAACGACATATTATCCTGTTTCCCTGTTAATTGCCCTTGTCTCCGTCTCATACAAGTTGCCATAATAAAGTCAAAGACAAGCCGGCACTTTTTTTTTAAATGTAGACCAAAATGAACCTTAAATAATCAATCCATTCAACAGAATTCATAAGGAGCAAATAGTAATACATACGCTAAAGATGTGAGCATGTGAGATAAGCACCTTCCTAATATATGCTTTCCTTGCTTTCCCATTTTCATATAACATATTACCCCCAGAAAAAGGACTGCGAAATCATCAGCTTTACTGTCTGCTGCAGGATAATGATATGCTGTGAACGTGGTTGAGGAAGGAAAGGACTTGCAAAAAAATACCTCGCAGAAAGAAAACGATCTCTCACTCAATCTTTTGCATCTATTTGAAATGATGAAATGAATGAGATATATGTGAACCTATTGCTAAATATATACTTATGATAAGAACGCCTAAAGTTTTATGTAATGTGCTTGCAATACTTGAAATTTAAACCATGTCTATAACCTATAAGGAAATATAGGATAGAGGTAATACGGATTCTTTTTTGGACTTTTCCCCACAATTTGTACCAGGAAAACTTTTCTTGAAAAAAGACAATTAATTAGAATAAAGATATGGGAAGGGAAGCGAATCTCTCTTATTTTACTACGCTTTCATTGACTCACTTTTTTTTAGCTTTAGCCACACAATCACATTCACAAAATTCAACCAAGCCAGGTAGGAAATAGGGAATTTATTTGGAGGGGTTCAAATTCAAATCAAGGTGCCCCAAGGGGAAGGAAGCAGAAGCTACTCTCAAGATTTCCGAACATAATCTGGGCTGAATATGCAGACCACACTAATTACTAATTACTAATTATATCAATCATGTAAATAAATTGTTTCAAATACGTATTTAAAATGCGAGTAATTTGTCCAACCTAATTGAATGTCGGAATAAGAACGTTTCACTTTTGTCAATCAACTCATAATTTTTATATGGAAATCCCCATTATCTATTTAACTGACAAGCCTGCCCTAAACCCTGCTCATGATGATGATATTGATGATGATGGACTCATGTCGTGGTATATTGCATTTTGATACGGACTTGGGAGGCAGCACTTTTAATAGTAACTTATCGATGAACATAATTTCTTTGTCTTTCGACTTTGGAAATGCAGCGATATAATATTCGTCCCATGAGAAGCTGTTGGCGAGAGAGTGAAGTGTGGATTATACATAGCCATAGCAAGCGTTTTCATATAGGCAATTTCAACGTCTGTCAGTGGTATATGCATGGAGAAGCGACGGTAATATGAAAACAAAGCTATATGCCGGAGATCTGAAACTACTTGTTAACTTGTACTTGTACTTGTAACTACTTGTAAAGACATTTTGATGTCGTGTTATTTTTAATTTTCTTATCTAATTCTGATCAGTTCTCCTCTCCTCCTCTACTCATCTCAATGGCCCACATGAATGCAACAAAGTAATGAAGGTCATTGTTGGTGGAGGCCCTCAATGCAACAGTCAACAAGTGAAAATTAAATATATTTTTCGTCTGTTGGGGATTTCTCATCTCATCACGGCAGATGCATTTTCCTTCCATTGCATTGCATTGCAAATTTTTATTATTTTTTACCGCCAGAGTAGGGATAAATATTAAAGCATGATGACTTAAAAAGATTAGCTGGAGATTAACAAATTGCCACTGCATTGTAGGCTCATATTTCTAAACAGTTCTAGGAAGCAGCGGCTGCTTTGTATATACCGAAGTAAATCTACTAATTTACCCTCCTCATCCCTCCCCAAATTTAGTGCATTTTGCTGGAAGCGCTGATGCATTACAACAGAAATTATTTTTTCTTTTAAATATGAGATGATATTGTTCCGTGCCCATCATCATCATCATCAGCATCATGAGCAGGATGATGCTGCTGATGAGTAATTGTATTTCAGTTTGACCCATTCGTATAGGCATAAATAGATTTGCAATATTACAAATGGTTTGACAAGTCTCTTTTTTTCCTCGGTCATATAATATCCAGTCCAGTTCATTCAGAAAAAAATGGACAAAAAGTCCTTCCCTTCTTCACACAGAGTCAAAGTCAAGGCCAAATGAGGCCCAAGGAAAAAATTGAAATAGTATGAAGTTGACATCCACACAACACCATCAATACCATCATCTTTGCCATACAAGTTATATGACATGTTGTTGATATTACTTCGTCACAAGCAGGTGCATGACACAGTGCACAATATTTTTTTTTAACCACCGAGTCGGGTCGGGATAGGACTAAGCCCCATCCGAACATCCACAACCAAATCTAAAGTTCATTTTTATGTGGTTCAAGTGCTTAAAAAGAATATTGAGGCGGCGGCTTGCCTTTCTCTTAGCCATGCAAGGATTTAAACAAGAGCTCAGCACATTTACAATTTTACAAACAAAATTTAAAAGAAAAACAATGCGTACTTATGAATATATGCCATATTACAAACATGACCAAACCCACGGCCACGAATGAATACGATAAAAAGGAAGAAAAATAATGAATTCCCGGAAGGATTTTACTTCGCAAAAACTTGCCAGACTAAACTCAAGAGAAATTGAATCATACCCAACTCAACACATAATCGTGGGGGGTAGTATTGTGCATTGTGGTGAGTCTCAACCTCAATTTCCAATTTCCAGGCAGTTCCATACCAAGCCATGACCTTCATTTCTACCTACCTTCAACTTTAAACTGCTGCCATATTCCACAATCCACACGGGATAAAGATGATGAGAGCAAGAAGGGCGAAGAAAACTTTTATAATAAAAATAAACTCTCTGTGTAACATATTCCATTCCAAATATTTCATGACAATTCAATGAATAAAAAAGACGGAGATGGAAATGAACTCACCAAGCATGGAAATGGGAATCGCATTTTATTTGTCATTTGTGAGACATGGGAAAAAATCCGCATTCCCTATTCATTTATGAGCATTGCGTATATTTAACAATAAAAATGAATGCATTTCTCTCTCATACCAAATTCTAATTCTCGGCCATTCCTCGTGGTTTGGTTGGTCAAAAAAAACAAAATCGTTACCCGGTTTTTAAAGTTGGTTCGGTTTGGTTTGGTTGGGTGTCAGGTTTTGAACGAACATTTACTCCACCATGCCGAACCGGCACTTTATTTTAGATCCTTCCCCCGTAAGCGGAAAACTAGAATGGATTGTGCAACTGTCATCTCCTTCCGCATCCACATTTTCATAATACTGAATACTGATATGATACCGCACAGTATAATAATGAGTCCTTTGTTTAAAAAAAACTGGACTCTTGTTTTTATTATTTGGACACTGCAAAACTTTCCCCTGACAAAGAGATTTAGTTTATATGTTTGGGCATGGATGCTTTCACTACAACATCAACACCGCATGCGCACCACCGCTACCATTTTATGATATATCTTATCGCATTGAATGATTCACTATTCCCATTATTCAGAATTGATAATGACGTTCATCCTACGTTTTATGCAGTAGGGAAATTATGAAGCTTGGAACATGGAATAGAAATGATAATTTTTGGAAGGGAACTTGAACTGCATACTGCATAAACATAATAGGTAATACATAGCTCATCATTCAGGATTAATGCGAATTATCAGCAACAGGTTGTCATCGTATCGTAGTAAAGTAATAAATGCAGCGCACAGGGAGAAATAGATGATGCATAATGCATTAAAATCATTAACATAATTTGTTCTCGTTGTAAAATGTCCCTTCCAACAAGAATTTTATGAAATACAAATTTATAGTGGGCCTGGGGTCGGTTGAGAATTTGGCATTGGGATGGGAATTCGTGGGGTAGGAAATGATATTGATATGATATAAGTAGGTTTGGAGAGTCAGAGATTGGGGAAAAGTGATCCTTGCCAATATGATTATATGATATAAATTGGAGTAAGTTAGTGTACAATTTTAGTCATCCTCTGTAATAATACACAATGCAATAATAATGTAATAATTCATATTTCGCATTCCCAAGCCAATCTTCCGTTTTCTTCAGCACACAACTGTCATTTACCCTTGTGAAGTTCATAATTATTATGAGGCCAAGTTAATAGCAGCTTGGTGGCTGGCTGATGCTTGCTTCTCTCCCTTTCCCTTGGCTGAGCTAGAATATTAATCAAAGCCTTGCTATATCCTCCAATTGCCAATGATGAATAAAAAAAATGAGCCGAGTTTACCCCTCTTCATTGCCAATTATCTTAACATTGCCATTTCTTTTTTTAAAAAAATTGGTATGACTTTATCCAATTCAGTTATGACGGGTTTCGAAGAAACGTGGATGGACTTGATTTTCCAAATCTTAAAAGAAATAAATCTACTACTTTACCCTCATCATCCCTCCCCAAATTTAGTGCATTTTGCTGTAAGCTCTGTTTATGTTTTTGTTCAGAAACTATTTTACTTTTAAATGTACCCGTGCTCATCTCATCAATATCATCATCATCTTGAGCAGGATGTTGCTGCTGAGTAATTATATTTCAGCCTGACCCATTCTTATAGGCATAAATAGATTTGCAATAGTACAAATGGTTGGACAATTCTTTTTTTTTCTCTAATATCCAATTTCATATAATATCCAGTCCAGTGCATTTAGAAGCAAAAAAGTGGGTGTTCTTGAAGCTCACAAACTTGAGGGAAGGTCCTTCCCCTCCTCACGCAGAGTCAAAGTCAAGACCAAATGAGAACCACAGCAAAAATAAAAATTGAAATAATCTGGAGTTGACATCCACACCACACCATCAATGCCCTCATCTTTCCCATACAAGTTATATGACATGTTGGAATATATTTAATATAGATACAGACGAAACAATGTGTGCATAATTATGCTCGATATTCGAATATATGTGTCACTGAATGCGTGATGTTATTTCGTCACGCACAAGCAGGTGTATGACACATTGCACAAAGTTTGTTTATTTTGATTTGGTTCAAGTGCTTCAAAATGAATATTGAGGCGGCTTTCCTTTCTCTGTGCCATGCATGGGTGCAAACAAGAGCTCAGCCCGATGCCATATGACACGTATGACCAAACCCACGGAGACAAATGAATACGATAAAGGAAGAAAAGAGAATGACTTCCAGGAAGGAGTTTGACTTATATATAGGTGCATGCACGCAACAAGTTGCATGTTGCATGGAAATATGGAATGCAATTCCGAGTTGGAAATTGCATGACATGAAAATGCGTTTATTTGATGAACTTGAACTAGCTTGAACTTGAGATTTGGTTTTGGTTCCATGAATTGGTGAAAATGAAATTAACAAATAGATATGAATGAATGTATGGGTTTACGAATACGAAAATAGTAAGCCTAAGTATACGAACAAAACGAACAGGATTTATGTAGAATTTTAGATGGTATATCATTCAATTAATTCCATTTTCATCAGCAGCATTTGTATGTTTGTAGTTGTGGCGGGGTATAAAACGGAGAGAAATATCTTGTTAAATAAATAAATACGGTTCATCACAATCAACTATATATCACGCCTTTGTGTATTGCTGTTACGTTTACGCTAAAATGTAGTCTCAAAATCATAATCGTCACCACTCCAGCATGATTATAGTCATTCATCATAAGACGACGATCGTAAATATATTGTTCATGACATTTCTTGTTAATTTTCATGTAAGGCAAGGGACATAATTTTCAAATGTAATTTGATTTGATTAAAGTGGAAGTTATGCATTGGCAAATTTCTAATGTATCGGCGGCATCATAAGTCGAAATATGAGGGGAAATTGCATGAAGTTCGACAAAATCATGCGTCTCACCTTGCCCCATTGATGTTTAATCCATAAAGTCATATTGTTATATTACAGAGAAAATATTCTGAGCATTCCAGATTCCGGATGCAAACTTTCTCTACTATTGACTTTCACTTTCATGCTTGCAATATAAGCTTAATCGTCTTTGATTTATTGAGCAATGCTTGAAATGTAGGCTGTTTGTGCCAAATACCAAAATTGGAGCGTAGCTTATAGAGTATGGATTAAGTATGCTGTCGCTTTAATAGTAAATAGCTTTGGAAATACGTTTTGATTCATTTTTCATTAGTCGTAGCAGGCACAGGCATTCTTCAATTAATATTGCCCCAATTCAATTAATATAAGTCAACAAACAGAACTTCGTACTTCTCTCTCTCACTAGCATTCGGTATATTCAGCCAACAAGTTTCAATAATTTATTGACAATTTTTGTTCCTCTGTAAATTTAACTTTTACCTCCCTTTTTATTACCAGCACTGAAATTATAATTTGCTTTCATTTCACTTCTAGTAACTTAATAAAATGAAAATTGCTGGTTCGGCAATTTTTTTATTTGAAATCGGATTCCGCACCTGTTAGAGGAAGAAGGATGCTCGGAAAGGTGGGTGGAAATAAATTCGATCCAAAACCAGGTGGGATGTTCAAGGGTTGTAAATCAAGTATAAATTGTCTCCGATTTATTAAGTTAATCAAATATAGATAAAGACAGGCATTAATGAAAAGCACAAAATTAGTCTGAATTGATATTACTGAGATGAGATAATAGTTTTAATTAAGCAGCACAGATAGAACAAAATATTTAAGTATGGTATGCCCGTTCCCAGGAAGACTGGAGTAGTCAATGCATTCATTTTCATTGATTATGCTCATTATCCTATAATTAATAAAAATAATATATTAGACTAAACATTTCCAAAAATCTGTCAATATTGTCAATTATGAAACAGGTAAAGATGGTAAGTTCTTTCTCAGCTACCCTTGGATGGAATCCCTTTACCTGCTGCACATCCTGAGCAACGGCAAGTCCTACAGGAGCCCGTATCGCAATTCTGAACCTTGCAGGATGCTACATGCCCCTTGCCCTATTGACAACTCCGAAGCGACCTTTACAGGAACTTGATCATTTGTCCCCGTCACGACAAAGAGGAGCAAGACTGCGAGGAGAATCAAAATGTCCTTATAAACTCCATTCACAATTCACATTCCCAAGTCAATCTTCCTTTTTCTTCAGCACACAACTGTCATTTACCCTACCCATATTTGAAGATCATAATCATTATGAGGTCAATTTAATAGCAGCTTGGTGGCTGGCTGATGCTTGCTTCTCTCCCTTTCCCTTGGCTGAGCATGAATATTAATCAAAGCCTTGCCATATCCTCCAATTGCCAATGATGAATTTAAAAAAATGAGCTGAGTTTACCGCTCTTCCTTGCCTATTACCTTATCTTTGCCATTTATTTAAAAAAAAATTGGTATGACTTTATCCAATTCAGTTATGATGGGTTTCGAAGAAAAGTGGATGGACTTGATTTTCCAAATCTTAAAATTAAAGGGTTTGTCATTATTAAATAAAGTAATGAAGTTCATGTTGGCAGTGGCCCTTTTAACGCAACAGTCAACAAGTAAAGAAAATTATGTATATTTTTCCTCTTTTAGGGATTTCTCAATTCATCACAGCAGCTGCATTTTCCTTCCTCCGTGACTATTGCAAATTTTTCTTACTTTTTACCCCAGAGTAGAGATAAATATTAAAGCAAGAAGACTTGCAAATTTGCTGGAGATTATCAACTTGCAATCAGTCGGATGACGAGAGCCCAGGACATTGTCTGAGTCATTGCATTGCAGGCTCACATTTCACTCATTGTACAAATAAACTGTTCTAGGAACAAGTGGTTGCTGAGTATATACGAAAGTAGTAAAATGCATGAAGGGCCGAAGTAAATCTACTAATTTACCCTCCTCATCCCTCCCCAAATTTAATGCATTTTGCTGTAAGCTCTGTTGTATTACAACAGAAATTAGTTTACTTTTAAATGTACCCGTGCTCATCTCATCATCATCATCATGATTCATGAGCAGGATGATGCTGCTGAGTAATTGCATTTCACCCTGCCCATTCATATAGGCATAAATATATTTGCAATATAACAAATGGTTTGACATTTTTTTTTCTCTCTCGGTCATATAATATCCAGTCCAGTGCATTCAGAAGAAAATGGTTTTTCTTGAAGCTCAAAAACTTGAGGGAAGGTCCTTCCATTCCTCACACAAAGAGTCAAAGCCAAGACCAAATGAGAACCAGCAAAAATAAAAATTGGAATAATCTGGAGTTGACATCCACACCACAAAATCAATGCCATCATCTTTCCCATACAAGTTATATGACATGTTGGAATATATTTAATATAGATACAAACGAAACAATGTGCGCATACTTATGCTCGATATTCCAATATATCTGTC
>JAQIXQ010001414.1:0-14829 GCA_034700485.1 Pseudosinella alba | reverse complement strand
TCTTGGGAGTTTGTTCCCAAACACACGCCTCCTCCTGCGAGCATTGCACCCGAATGGCTCATAGTTAAGGTTATTACACAAATTGACAATTGTTAATAAAGACAGGTGTTGGCCGCGGCCTTAAACCGTCACAATAAAACAATTTTTTATTATTTATTTTTATTGTCGGACCCGGGCCCAGGAAATTAATTGAATTGTTTAAGATGACATGCTATGATATTGCTGCAAATTACATGATATCAGTCAAGATCATATAAAGAAGTCGGCAAGATATTATTAGATAAATGAATAGGTTGATCATCGGAATGCGATCGATTCGATGATGATGATCCAACATACCTTTCTACAATCAGTGGTGATATCAATGGGGACAACGGAGTTGGCACACTCTGTCAAGGATTTTATGACCTCATTCCGTTCCTCAACCCTGGCTTCCGTAATCGTAATATTACTCCCAGCATTATCCCCGGCGGCACCTTTCTCCCATTTTGTCGATTGCATTTTAACGAGATAATAGAGGAAGAGATTCTTTGCCGTGTTCAGGAAGGGCTTAGAGATGACGACGTCAGTGCAGGATGCCTTTGTTATCAAGGATATTATATCAATCACCGCTTTCTTCCAGCCCAGTTCCGACCTTAGATGGGAGACGGAGTCGGTGGAGAGGCCGTAGGCCATATTGACAAATGTCAGTTCAAGTATTTCATCTTCCGTGATTGTTGGGTGATGGTAATCCAGGAGCTCCCGGAGTGGAGTCCGCACCCATGAATGCCGGGACTCTGCGACAAACTTGCTCTTTCAATTTCTCAAATTGACTTTCGTCCAAATCCCCCGAAGGCATGGATTGGGATGAGGTGGAATTCTCTAAATCATTTCATTTCGAGAGTAATTTTAACTTGCTACAGATTACATTTACAAAATCATATATAGGTTTATGGAGGCTTTCCAATCTTGGAAGAGATTATCGGTGACTTACTTTCAGCCGCATCAATGCTAAAAAGAAACTGTGGTACGGTGAGCACAAGGATGAGAAATAAGTATGTCATGATTGAACTTTTTATCGGTTGAGAGATCAGATCGGATCAGGATTGTCACGTGTCACCTTTCACCTATGGACTGTCAATGCCGGGGGGGAGCAGTGCAATGAAGTAAAAAATGTGACTTACCAACAACTCCAACTCGACTAGAACACCCAGCATTAAATCAGTATTTTTTTTTGCTTACTTGTGAGTTCCCGTGAAACAATTTACAATTATTTGACGAGTTGGCTGATGCTGATAAAAAAAGGGATTGACATTTTTATGACATGGCATTGTGCATTCATTATGCATGCAAAATGCATGTCGCAAAAATAGAATAAATTAATGTCATATTTCGACTATAATGCAATTGGGTTGCCCATGTCATACTCTTCTCTCTAAATTTCTTTCGACAAATTAGCAAAAATTCTTAGAATAAAAATTTCAGTTCTAGTTCTGGCAATGTTCACATGACTAGGCATCAATTTTCAGGTTACCAGAAGGTGGGCTTGTTGCTTTGCTTCCTATACAACTTTGCTTTATTTAGAATCTACTTTATATAATGACATTTGGTGAAACCAAACCATGTTTTGATGTGGTTTTCACATATTTATGAATTTATGAACACGAAAGTTATATAAAAATGAAGGAGATATATTACCCATTACCTAAGTACTATATTTTCCCGTCATAAAAAATTATGCGTTTTTCTTGCAAAACACAAACAGCCCTAAAGACACGAAGACTCTTGAGTTAAGCACGGGGGGATCAGGAACAAATTATGCGTAATGGACAGGTGAGGCAGCTCAAGGAGCTTCTTCTCGGAATGAAGATGCTTTTAAATATTCAACCAATTTTCATTTACAAAGTTGAAAATTGAGAATCTCACGTGGCTTTTCATACGTTCTTGTACATGTACAATTTAAGCTAAAATAAAGCCCATACTTACTCCTTTTCTTACAGAATCTTCTTCTAAAACGTTCATTCATTCATGTCAAACTATTATCTATCATAAAACCAAGAAACTAAGAAACCAACTATGCGTCTGGATTTTATCCGACAAATTCTTCCTCTCAGTCGCATTTCTATTCAGCCCATCCCACATCCCTCCATTCCATACATTATGTATTATGTAACTCCAACCTGCAGAAACTTTTTGTTCCTTGTCCATATTATTACATTATCGAAAGTTAAAATCTGGTTAGTGTGCTTAATAACTGGTGAAACCAGGTTATTTTCTTACACTTTGGCTTTTATACCGTCAAACCCCCAAACTATTTTTTTTTCCTTGTAAGACACGAGATAAAAGGAAATACCTATGCCTACAACCCATTTAAATCCAACACAATGCATATTACTGTAATTACCGCAAACATATATACTACCTATATATATTTGTACCTAACAATCTTTAGCAAATTCATATTTTATAATGAACATCCTATTATATAATTGACGGCTATTTGGGAAACATATGCACATCAATTTACTTTTTTTTTGCTGGGTGAAGGTGAAGAGACATAAAAAACTAGCAAAAATATAATATGCGATTAGATAAGGCAGCCCTTTTCGGTGTATGCTTATTCCTCCGATCCGCAATGATTAACAAGAAGGCCATAATACATCCCGTCGATATTAGTAGCTCAAAATATCATATCATATCATACCTATCAAATTGCAACGTTAACATATTAGCATTTGCAACAAGTTCGGTAATTTTACGCATGCAAGCATTTACGTCCAGCGTAATAGGCATATTCACTATTCACGATAATCACGATCACGATAATAAGCTATCCTTATGTTGGTTATGTTATGTTTACAGCTTACAGAATAACAAATAGGTAATATGAGAAGAGAAAATTTTGCATATAAAACATATACAAAAATGAAATGATGAACCCAAAAACTGCCAACATTTACGTAAGGCAAAACAAAAGGCTTGGGTTCTCCGAGATGCATTAAGGTTCATTTGGTTCATAATTCATATGCAATCCAATCCAGAACAAAATATTGAAAATTAAAGCTCATCAAAAAACCCTTCTTTTTTCGTCAAAAGCTTATCCAATTTCCCATTCCATACATTTTGCCATCATTATTTATTCTGGTAAAATGGCAAAGGTTTTTCGGTTATTTTTTCGCAGTATTATTCGGTCTTATATTAATCTTGGCTTGACTTGATATCATGTTATCATCATGTAGGTATGTAGGTAACTCTACTTGCTTATATTAATGCTTTGTAGTTTTTTTAAGCAGAAGGAAGTATGCCTTTATTCCCCTTCCGTATGGCTATGACTTCACTCTTTGTGTGAGCATCATCTCCAAATCCAAAGCCAACCATCCACCTTCACCATTCGCCATTCTTCCTGCCAGGCCAGGAGAGAAGAGCTTTATACGGACGAAAGCTCCTCCATTCCATATCATATCATCCTCATCGCCATCGCCAACCTAACTAAAAAAGCCTTTTCTCCAACCAACAAGAACGCCTTTCCTTGCAGTTGCCTTCTGGCCGTCTCTCTGACTTCTCCATTCGGTTGCAGACAGTTGGAAATTGACAGGTTGTGAAGTGGCGATTCTCCCACACAGTTTAGGGAAGAACTGGGCTTGATTTTCTATTGTAGTTGAATCAATAAACCAAGTGTATAAAAGTAGCACTACTTGATAATGTAGTGAGAGTGAGCTAATGAAATGAAAGTGGAAAGTTGGACAATTGTTGTGAGGATTGTTAAGTAGGACTTATGCCGTGTCTAAATCAGATTATTGGGAAAGGCTTGAAAAAGCCTGTCTCAAACTACCCCAGAGAGATTTTCGTGTTCTTTCCTTGGGAGATAATTGTACTAATGAATAATTAATTTTTAAATCAGACCCAAAGTGATTATTGTGTAATTAAAAGGTGTACTTTACCATAAACCTCATTTATGTGTGGGGGACTTCACTATTTATAGGTTTAATTACCTAAACTAAATTAACTTTTAACGTTGTTGGTACTCGTTATAAAATCCATAAAGTTACAAAATAGTAATTGTCATCTCATAATTTATCTTAAAGTTAGAATTTTTGATTTTCTTGGATTTGTGAAAGTGTTTACGTCTAATAAGCCTTTAGGGTAAGGCATAAGGGAATAGGTTGGTGGAGCCTTTCCCCCAAGTAAATGCCAGTCCCAATCCCCAATCCAATAACGTGAATTTTTCAATCCCTTTCCTTTGATTTTAATATTTTACATAATTCAAATTGACCTGAAATTGAAAATTGATTATATATTGTAAGTATCTACACACTTCGTCAATAACTAAAAAGTAAGTGCTCTATATACAAGGTCATGAATATTTATGAAACTTTTTCCTATCCTTCGGGAAAATTCAAATTACTATCCATCGGTATTGAAGGTCAACCTTGATAACTTCTCAGTGACATACTTACCTATGCTGTATTACCCTTGTTATACTATTAATTTTAAATTATGTGCACATGAGTGGGCCCCTTGTTCCTTTTTTGACGGCCTCGTGACACAAATTATAGATTCAATTTCACTCTATATTTAAATGATAGGAAAAGTAGATTAAAAGGTAGAATATGAGGATAATCGCTCTCAATTCTTTCCTGGATTGCTATAATTCGCTTCAAAAAGTTTCTTTTAATACTCATCCGAATTCGGTTTGGGCGTGATCAAACCAGCCAATCATAATTGTGATTGACTAACAGAGTATTAAAAAACTGAAATTTGTTTTGCAATTTGATGTAGATTCCGCCAATATAAAGCTATTACATATGCATTGGAATAATGCGAGACCACAAGCTCTAACCAGAACAACAACAATTTTTTTCTTCTCATCATATTTGTGACAATATTTCCAAATTTTGTCCCCTTCCTTTGTAAATATGTAAATGTGGTTTTGTGAACAACCGCGTGAATGAATGATGAATGACCAAAGACTTCACTTGACTGCAGCTTTAGGGCTCCAGAACATTGCTCTGCTCATGGACGTCATATATCAGAGAGTGAAAGCCATTTAGGTGAAGAATATAGTCAGTTTTCTCCTAAATTAATCGCTTCACCCCACCATTGACAAGGTGAATAAGTTAAGTCAATAAAAGCTGCACTTCTCATGCAAATACATCATGCCAAAAGTGTACCACTTACTTTATGAGATTAATGTTCATCTTGTGCATATTTACATTCATTGTTGTGCAAATACTATTCAGCACTCAGCCGACCGAATCGGGTCATCCTGTGGAATAAATAGTGTCGGGGAACACGAGGGATGTTGATGTGTTGTAGTTGTAAATAACAAACTGCAGACTTTACTCCAGGATCCCTCCTGACCACGACGAGATGTTACTTTCACTTCCCAAAAGCCCCCAATGTGTCAGTAGCACATGTGGAATTAGCTGGGCAAGTAGAAATTTTGGTGAATGTCACAGTTATGAAAATATATAAACCTTTACGCAATTGCTCGTGTCGGCGTGAGTGATCCCTACTGATTCATTTAAGTGTGAGATCACGTCAGTAACAAAACTCCAGCAACCGCCATCATCATTATAATAATCATCTCTCAACGTCAGCGTAATAAAGATCATGCTCCTGTAAATGTTAAATTATATCGATTTATTTCAATGCTAATTCGTATAATGGAAATCTAGGCATTTCCAATATAGGTAGCTTTAGCTGAACTAGCTTTCGATATAATTATTTCTTTCTCTTGTTAGTCTTCCTGTGAAAAAAAGTCTGAAAAGGATGAAATGCGTTAAATTGGAATTCTATGCACTTGGGTGAAATGAATCTACAACTACGACAGGATTAGATGATGACGACAAGAGAACTCAATTTGGGAAAAATCTGAATTGATATTTGATATTGAAACAGACAGGGAGGGAAGCGTTGGGGAAACGGTTCAAGGCCGGCCGAGCAAGGAATTCAAACAATAGTGCATATAGTGACGCTCACAATTCTCATTCTTTTAGTAAATTGACAATGAACCAGAAACAATTATTATAATCTAGGTACGACTTTCCCTCAGTTTTGTGGTTTCCAGACATTTTCTGCACAGATGGAATAATATAAAGCTCATTTCGGTCTGCTTTTTCCCACACTGATGATAGTGACGAGATGATTATCGTGAACTAGGCATTGTTATAATTCTTTTGCCTGACAACCAGGCCGGAATCCCAGCTATAACCCATCAGATCAGCCCACTAATGATTGTCTAATCTTTGTTCATGTTATACCTGGAAATGATATCATCATCGTCTGCCTCGTCGGCAGGATAATAGATCATTTGTGTGTCCTCGTACGTACATTACATCACACATTCATTCACATTACAACGGAAAGGTTTTAGCCTATCTGGTCTGGAAAGCGATTTATTTTGTTCTATCCTCAGTTCCAGTCTCACAAAAGAGAAAATTATCTGACACCTAGATCACGACAAAAGCGTCGTGAGTAACAGAACAACGGATGCTAGTTGCCCATCGTCGCTGCGGTGAAATCAGGATACCTTTGTAAGACAAGCCCGTAATATCGGCCGACACCAACCACCACCATCAATTTCATCATGGCGGAAGGTAATTTGTTTTCCAATAATGTTCGCTCTAAATTAATGTTGTTGGTTATTTATCTGTTATTATCGCCAATTATTGAAATCATGCAATGCATAATATTTCACAATATATAGCATATTCATGGGCATAACTTAAAATCTCATCATCGTGCAAAATATTTTTATGCAATAATAGGTTTCTAACATTGAAATTGCATGGAATTTGAAACAATGAGGTTTCCAGAATTGTTCAAGTAGGAATTCTTAATTCATTGTCATTGCCAGTAGACCACAGCGAAATGTAAATGGTAGCTTGTTCCTTTAAGGAATTGCTTTTTGGTGGTATGAAGTGTGACATTGACATTGCCTGTTAAGGGGCTTTGCTGGAATCGTGCTGATTGACAAGTTAATTTACAGTTTTGATTAAAATATCCATCATCATGATCATGCTTTGATACGAGCGCAGAATTTTTGATTTATGTAATGTACTCACATGATATGCGAATCCACCCATTACCTACATACATGTACATCGATCGACCGTGAAAATTTCATTTGACGAAAAAGAAGTGAAAAATATATCACATATATGAATTCAATAGTGTATATATCTAATATGATATATAATATGATTCTATTTGCTAATTCTTCAAGTTTAATTTTATGTCTTTAGTCTGATATTCCTAGCGCGTACACAATTTAGACCAAAAAATTTAAACGCATAGCATTATTATTATTACCCCTTTCCATGTATGTAATGGCTGGCAGAATTCTAAACAGATTTTTCTTTGGCCTGACTGGCTCCATTCTCCCTTTTCTGCCTTTCTTTCATGGGCATAATAAAAGAACCACACGGCCAAAGCCAAGAGAAAATGGCACTACTTTTTTTTAAGAATGCGTGCCTCTGACTGACTTGCCATGCCATGCCAGCCATTAAATTATGTAAAATGAGTAGTATTAAAATTACAACATGTACTTACTTACAAAAGTCAGTTTTAACCTTCCACTATAATATATTTTCTCTCGGCCGCATCTCTCTCTGCAAACTTTGGACTGAACTGAGGACATGAATGACAAGACTTGAGACGTGTTTTTTTCTTCAAATTTTTTCCTATTCATAAGCTCAAAATTACATCATTATGAATGGTATTATTAGATCATCAAAATGCACTATATACTATTCATAATTTATTCAAGCACATTTTCTCGTATATAGTTTATATGTTTATTTCATATAATATGTCAGCTTTTATATGACTGACTGAACGAGACAATTTTTATTAAGTATAGTAAAAATGCTTCAGCAATACAAGTTCCATAAAATACATAATTTTCTAATAAAATATATTGATGCAGACCCGGTCCTTGTAGCCATCCGTGGCTACAATGGGGGCAGACACGATCCACAACATAAAATAATGTAATGCTGGTTCGGGTTGAACGGTTGGGTTGGACAACTCTGAATTGGGCTATAACAAACCCAGCAGGGGATTTTCGCTCCGCTCGAAATGTCAAGAACCTTGTCTGGTAACAATATTAACAATATAATAATAATAACAGATAGCTACAAATTGCTAACAATCATTTTGTTTTGTCACCAAAACCAGATCCGTAGTAGTCATCGATGTCGACAAAGTAGCTTGACATTGGGGCATAATGAGAAAAGCAATAGGTATTTTTTCTCTACTATCTTTTGGGGAAGTGATCGAGAAAATAATGACACCACCAAAATGACATGACTAAAGTTACTTTAATTTATGCCTATATTATTACATGAACGAGCGCATCTAATTTGTAAATAGTACCTTGTCATATTTTTTACAACCCATATTAGGCAGTCGTAATAAAATTCATGATACCATTCATTCATGAAATTGCGTGTTCTGCAGTATTTAATAGGTATATATAATATCTGCAGACGTGAATTTATGTATGTCATTGAGTAGTTTGTTGATTCATTAATCATTAAAAATTCCGTCAAGAATCGATTTGCATAAACTAACTCTTAACTTAAATCCATTGTCAAAAGTAATTTCCACCTTAATAAACTACAACGTCGATAATAATATAATAAGAGAATTCGATCAAAAATAAATACGTAGATAAGTAAATTATAGTACACGTGCGACGGTAAAATTATATGATGAAAGGAAGCAAACGAATTTTAACAATTTATGTACCAAAATCCTATCATTGCATTTGCATGCATTTTTTATAATGCTAGCTCTATTCACAGTCACAGGTAATAGAACGCTCACATGCCTTTAATACAAGTTATAGGATTTTCCTTGGTGTTGTTGAAAGGAAAGGACTCGCTAAATAGAATAATAAACAGCAAATTTGCAGCATTACGAAATTATTACAGTACAAGTATACAAGTTGCTAGTTGAAGTAAAACTCATCTTCTCGTGATATGAACATATCACGCATTATCGCTAAGTTAATAGATATTGTATTTCCCTCCCATGTGAATTCCTATTTCGTTATCTATATATTTCCCAAAGGAGAGTTATGTGAATGGGATGATGATCATGAAGAGGATAATGATGGAAACATGAAACTTTTTAATATCATACTTTTTCCAACAATTTTCATAATTTTACGGGCCACATTTGCCTAATCCAGCAATTATATTGCACACACATAATCTTGACAAGCCCAAAGGGGGAATAGGGATAAGATGGAAAATTGGATTTTTCTGTTGAAAATTACAATAATAGCTGGTGCCGGGTATAAAAGCACAATATACTTATAATATTTCTATATGTAATTATTATATTGTGGGGGTACTTTTAGAATTAGCAAAGCTAAAATATAGGTCCATTGCTAAAATACATAATAAGCTATAAGATATATAAGATATCTTTCCAGCTTTACGCATATTTTGTGTGTGGGTGAGGGAAGGAAGGGGAATGCCATTAGAGGAGCTTGCCAGTACCAGGAAGGAATCTTCCTGAGAAAATCCTTTGATTGCTCTGTGGTTCTCCTTTCAAGCTAATCTCCCTCATAGAAGCTTTCATCATCATACCATGTTTACTTTGCCAGTTCAACTTTCAACTTTTCAGCCCTTTTGTATTGGATTATGTTTGAATTTGATACGGAGGAAAAAAAGGCATTTACATTTACAGCAGCTCTAAATAATGAATATGATGGGCTTTCCTTTGGGAGCAACAAAGCTAACGTTCCAAAATGCCAATCTAGTTGTTTTGTTACCGTCATCGCCATCATTATCATATCATCTTTGCATCATTTTTTGCAACAATGCTTTGCATTGGAAGAGGAGAACCTTTGTAGTTGGAAACCCAGGGGGAAATTGCTAAAAATGGTGGGTTTCTGTTTTCGCAAAATGTTTCATTTACAATGTGTCGACAGTATTGAAGATCTATTTAAATAAAAATTCCCAATTGCAGAAGGAGCCTAGTCCAGTTGGTGACACCCAGTGTGGTGGCGATGATGATGAAACCATGCGGTTTTAAATTACGTAATGACAAAGGCTAGAAAAATGATCAATGATCATTAAAGCCATTTATTAATAGCCCTGACTGTTTGTGCTCTGCCAATTTCCAATGAAAAAAGAATGGCCGGATGGAAATGGAATAAAAAATGACAGAAATTAATTAGATTAATTTTTACGTGGGAGCATGAGCAAATGCTGTTATTAATGTTGTTATAATGGGAATGGGAATGCATATACATAATGTAATGCATATACATAATGTAATGATAATGAACGATAAATATAGCTATAGCATGCTAAGATCACATTATATAACATCAACGGAAACGAGAAAGCAATACTTTCATTAATTCTGAAGAAGTGAATATTAATGGGAAAGGGAATATGGAGTAGTACCTATTTTATAATCTAATCTTGCCCAATATTTGCCGTACATATGTTACACCGGTATCCAACAACTCTCTGGTAAGAGCCATGAGAGGAAATTGACAGGAATCATTAGGTAATGGCTTTCCCACTTTGTTTTTAGGATAATTAGTCTTTTCTTTTCGGTGCTAATGCAATTAACCTCGTTGCGCTTAATTCTCGTAGCTTGTCAGCTTTTTTTGTTAGATGATCTGTCAATGTCAGCCTGGAGGCTTCTCGGTAGATTGGGTGTGATCTAGTTTTATTTTTCCCAATGCCATTTCGGTATGGAATGAAATGAAATTGCTTATTTAATGTACCTCTGGACTTTATCATTCAATGCGGAGCGGACAGTAAAAGTGCATTAGAAAGAATTGCTGCGGAATATTTGATCTGAACCAAAACGTAAATTTTCATTTAGCTCGAGAGAGAAAAAAAAATCCTGAAAATGACAGGGATCAGCATATATAGCAGCGCCCATTCATCTTATCATGTGTAGGGAATCAGCGGAGAAAAAAAAATCAGCAACAAAACTTGTTTGTGAAAGTAATAAAATATGCAAAACATATGCCAGCAGGCAGGCCTTTTCTTTATCATCCCAGTTTAGAGGAAATGGAAATCAAGGCGAAATTTCACAAGGAAATGGGAATATATTGCCACAATGCCACTGATCGTGAATGGCGCGCGGCAGGAGGGCTGAGGCTGAAGCTAAAGTCGAAACAATGAACAAATTTGCATCAAAATGAACTTTGGCTGTTTAAGATTTGTGCACATCCATGATCCATGAATGATATGATGGCGAGAATTGCCCCTCGTTCGTATAATAATGAAGAAAGTTAATATTGTCTCCCGAAATTAAAATAGGAAGAAGGATGAAATTTTTATGCGGAAAAGTTTCAGACAGAATTGAATAGGGAGATGATAACACTATTTTTGTTCTCCAAAATAAGCATAGCCAGACCCATTCTTGAAAGAATGGAGCTTAAGAAGAGACGGGATTATTAAAAAGCGTAAAGGGAGAACCCAGCTTCAATTCGGCCTTTACGTTGTTACAAAAAGATTTTTATTTCCCCTCCGCCATTTCGCCACGATAAATATTGCGCTGTGTTCCACCCTGCCCTTGTAAGGAAATAAATCAACTCGGAAGAAGTGGCAGCTCCCCTTGCCAAGTGCACTCAACCTCAACCTAAGTTAATGGCACTAATGTTGTGTGTCAGGAACTATACATGCCTGTTCGGATTACATGCAATTAAACTGAAATTAAGGTTGACCTTCAGCTCATTTTGACGTAACTATTTCATTACTGCATCGGAATTCCGAATCGACCATGTATCGGGCGGGAGGAGGCTGAACAGATTTTAACAATTTAATTGTTAGAGTTTTTGTATATATAAAAATGGTATTTTTTATGGTGAAAGTAAGTCAGGCCAAAAGTAAAGAATATATTGCAGGCAGTTATAGTAAGTTTTTTGAGTAATGTATATTTTTTGGCTACTTTTTCTGCTCGTTTTAGTGGTGTGTAGAATTCAAGTGGACCACCCATCTCTGTGATGAAGTCAAAATGAGTAACAACAAGTTCCCATGTTGTTCCGCTGGGAAGTTGCCCAATTGTACATCACTGTCAGGGAACATTAGTGGTTTCTTTTCTTCTCTTTGGAAGAAATATAAACTTCACATGGGAAACTTTCACAAGACTTCAATGATTATTACCAGAGATAGAAGGCTGTTGGAGAAAATCTAGGTTTATTTGTCAATGAAATAACTTTGGCTCGATTTTGGCACTCATTGACTCACTTCTCCATTTTGATTTTCAGCAACTGATGATAATGGTAACCGTCAGTTTGAATGTCTGCCGAAAAAAACTTGTAGTTTGTTTCACTTTTTGAGAATGTAGATACATAAAAGATATTGTTCACGAGCATCTAAATATTAAGAAGATAGCTTTCCGTAGCTCTTTAAAGTAGACATTAGGCTCTCTGCAATATTTAGGAGGAACAAGTTGTTCAGCCCATTTTGAATTTAGGTTTACTTACTCTTGGGTACTTACTCCTGATTTTGTATTCTGACGCACATCTTCATTTTTATTTCATTAGGACTGCCTGAAATATAAAATATATTTAAGTGCTCATAACATTCAGGATTATTTAGTTTCACTTTTAACCTATACTATGGGTAGAAAGAATAGGAGCATTCCGAGAAAGTAATTCGAAAACTTACTTTCCCTAAAAAGGACTCAATAAATACAGTCAGAAATGACTGATCAATGTTTAGTATTGCATATAAATAAAAAATTGTCTGCTTCATTTAAATTCATCTATTTATTAGAATTCGAAGGAACATATTCATAGGCATGCTCCCATGCCTAAAGACTTATTGGATTGTTCTACTTTCAACTTTACGCACCCACTCCCTTGGTTGTTTAGTCAAGACAGCGCAACATCTTTCAAAACTTTCTCCTTCCCTTGTTGAGCCCCAAAGTTTATTTACTCTGATGATGATCTATTGGATACATATCAAATGCAAATCTCCCCCAGCTATATATACATAAATAACCTCCGACATGTAAATAGCCAGCAGCAGTGGGTTTATTGAAATACATCGGCGTATATTAAACGGAAGAATGTTTGCAATTTATTTAGCGCTCTGTTAGCATTTGGTGGGGTAAGGGATAAAATCGACAGAATATCCCAACATCAACATCAGCACTAATGTTTTCTCCTTCCTAGTATCACTAACAAAGTTTATGCAAAAAAAATATATTAGTTACGGAACTTGCTTTCTCTTGTACAATTTCTGCCATTTTTGCAGACCATGGCTATATCGACACAGTTTCTGCTAGTTTCTTCACTCATTTTGATCTTACATCATCATAAAAAAGTTTATTTTTTCCCTGACCTTATCACAAGCACAACACAATATATATGAAAGTTTAGCAAGCTATATTCCCCTTTCTTCTTATTACTAATTCTACTAGGAATAACTATGTAATTATATTACGTGTTAAAATGTAGGATGGCGATGATGGCGACATGGTTGGCAAATTCAGAAGACGTCCTTTTGTCCTTCTCTCTCCCTCCTCGTTTTTTACTCTATTTTCTCCCAATGCATTTCACGTCTTGTCTGGTGTGGCGATGTTCCTTCGTTAGTGTTTGTCATGATGATAGTATCTTTTAGTTAATTGAGTCACGTCATGTAGTGCAGGTAGCACGTAGTTCATGTTCATGATAATGCGATCCCCGATTGTGATGTTGATGATGATGATATGACGTACCCACCACAGTAGTGGTACCACATATACAACCGGGGGAACACGTAACAAAACAAAATAATAATTTAATTATAGTGATGACATGAGCATGGAGAGATAACTTTTTTTCTTCTGCCAACGGTAAATTAATGAATGAACGAATTGAAAGGAGGAGAAAAATGGTAGTAATACTACATGGGGCAAATGTGTTTGTATGTGTTCCTCGTGCTTAGCAGAGGTGATTTAATTGTGGAAATTGTTTTTGTAGTGGCGAACGTTCCAGCTACTACCAAAGGAAAGGAAAAGGAAGGAAGCTCGGAGAGGGGAAGTGGAAGTCGTTTAAAAACTGAAGGAGCAATTATTTTTATTGCTGTTATCAGACTACGAGCCCTAGAAAAAATCGTAATAACCGACGAGTGAAGTCGACTTGAGAAAGTGCTTCCTTTAAATCCACTTTTACTTTATGCCCATGTTCTTTATGCATGTTCCGTTATTTGAAGAATGGTATCTCTTATTTTTATAGCTTTAACTTGAGCAGTTCTAAATTCTAGACTTGACTTACTTTCTCTGAAATAAAAATGTAGAACCGATATTTAACTTTATTGCATATATATTTTAGGAACTTTTGCCATAACTTAAATTGCCAACAATGTGGCCTTCAACTGGAACTGCAGATCAGCACATATTTCATTTTTATTTTTATCGTATTAATCAACTTAAAAGCGCATTCAAATATAAATCCTGAAAGGGAAAGAATGCAATGTCAAACAAATGTCATCAGGAAAATATAGACCTTCAATCTAATTTTTTCATTCAAGTTTCTCTGTGGAGAAAGCTAAAGTATTATATTTGCAATGATGAAGAGCAAAAGGTTCTTGTTTTTAGCTTCGTGGATGATACTTTTCAGCCATTTTGGGACGACACCACTTTCTTAGAGTATTCAAATGCCCGAATTGCCTGCATTAAAGAAAATCTACGATTTCGGCAGTCTGTAGATACTTCTGGAACACTACTAACCTGGCTTATGAAATATTTCTTACAAACTAAAATTAAATCCTATCCGACGCTCCCCATTCGCATCTACAAAAAAATTAGGACAAGGTTAACTATCATAAGAAACTGTTTCAAAATTGACGCAATTGATAGATTTATACTTAATTTTAAAAT
>JAQIXQ010001413.1:0-14837 GCA_034700485.1 Pseudosinella alba | reverse complement strand
CCCCCAACGGGACACATGGGCTCTCACATCTTAAATGAGCTACTTGAGAACTGTCCCCAAGTGGAGAACAGCTACTATTTAATCAGAAAGAGACAAAAGATGTCGCCAATCATGAAAAAGGTGAGATGGGAGGGGGACTGTTCACAATTAGAATTTCAGTTTAAAGTTTGATGTCAGAAACATCAGCGTTGGACCAACGCTGTTGGTGGTCTTTTCAACGTTATTGAGTTTGCCTGCAACATCAAGACCACGCACATCTTCAATGCATCCAATCATAGCGGGAGTATTACAATCTATTGATGGTGACAATTTCACTGTGGAATGGCTTGACTTGGCATTATTTTAGTTAAATCGTCGCGGAACACAGTTGCTGTATCGGTTTGTGATCGTTTATTATACTATTTTAGCTGTAAACCAGCTATATTATCCTTCTCGGTACAATTTAAGGGATCCGAGTGAGGATGACAATGAAAATGGTAATTACAATTTGGAACTGTATTTTGTGAGCCTATTAAACTGCATCGCATCAAATTATGCACAAAGTTAGACATACGACACAATACGAACGTAAATATAACTAGGCAATGGCGGTATCATTCCAGTACAGTTGTCGTTCACTGTTCAATATAAATACCCATATTATTTATTATTGGCATAAAATCATTGAATTCTGACAATATAACAAAATGTTAAATTGATGTTTTACAAGTATAGTTTAAAATAAAGTGTTATCCTCCATGGTAATTATATGAACATATTAGCATATCAATTAATTAATTTATTATGTAGTTAGTAAACAACTTTAAATACATATATATATATATAAACATATCGATTATTATATTAGAGAAACAAACGGTTTTTTTTCTTTCAATAGTTTTTTAAAAAATGACAATATTAGGATTAATCAAATTGTTTTATCAATTCCCAAACAAATTATTACTATCCCCCCCACCACTGGTACTATTCTCCAAGTTGATATTATTCCCAAACTGCTCGTAGAGTGCCTTCTTCAACTCATCCATTTCAGATTTGATTTCACTGATCCGAATCACTATCTTCGAAATACATTACTAATGAGATTTGGATAGGTCTCAGAAGTTCCAAGGTTTGGTGGGATATAGTCCCCGGTCTCACCCGTCCAGCAAACCGCTGGTATAAATCCCGGACTGTCCATTATAGTCTCATTTCCTTTGTCCAACTAAAACGATCAAATATATAAGTAATAAGAACCAGTAGTATTTACCCAATTCCATAATTTTAACGCTGTGAAACCTACTGAATGGATAAAATCTTACATTGAATTTGTACATTGGGTAAAAATGTTCATTTCTATAGCCCACAAATTCATTCGTTTTGTATCGGCCATTTTCGAATGGAGATGGTGGCTGATCATGGGTCGAGGTGAAAAAGTCATCGGTGAGGTGACGTTTGATAATTTCATCTTTTTGTACACCCTTCGCAAGTGCTTTACGACTTTCTGGGTTCATCTTGCTTACATTGACGCAGTCCCCGAGAATTTGTAATACGCCAAATACGGTCCCACCATCATCCAGGACGTATCTTTCGCTCTCCTCCACCGAGTCAGAGGTATATATACCTTTCCCAATGTTGTTGTTGCATTTGCTGAAGGCCGGATCTAGCCCCCTCTTCACAATAGATTTGGCAGCTTCGTTAGATGTTGTCCCATGGAACATAAGACAAACCTGCTCCTTGAAGCTGTCGTATAACAAGTAAAAATAAATGATTTAGCAAAAGGGTATCCCTATCAGATAAATAATAGGTAGAATGAATGTTTTGGACAAGAGTATATTTACCGGTAATCGAGTTGATCTAGTAATAGATCCCTCGGAAAGTTCCCTATGAAATGAATCTTTTCCCATGCTTTACGGCGGCCGTCTTGAAAATCATCATACAGATCACGATTCGCGATCCGAATAACTGACTCAATGCTTCTGTGCCCGATAAGGCGTTGCAGGCTTCTAAATTCATCAGAACTCTTGTCCACTAGCCATTGAATTGATCTCTCTCCGGGGGCCCGTGGGACATTTATTTGTAGATTAAACTGCTCCGGTAAGTTAAGTTTCGGTGGCGTGTCCCCCATTTCCCGGGTATTCTACTCGGTTAGACAAAAAGCAACGAAACACTCTTAATGTTTGGAATACAAAAATAACTAAAAAGCTACACAGCAAAGATATATTACTAGTGCAGAAGCCAAAGCGGTGTTTCAATTCCTAATATGATGCTCTTGCTAGTTCTGATGATAATGAGGACTATAGTCCAAATAACGACCATGTACATGAAATGGATCCCGTGGCACACACTCGACTGAAACGAGGAAGAAAGGGGGGAGGTTTTAGACCTGACCTAATGGTTGAAAGTCTGAAAGACTGAAAAGACAAGCAAGCAAGATGAAGGTACATTTCCCGATTAAAGTTTGTGAATTCGTCTGGCTCTGTAGCTCATCCGGAAACTCTGCAAGTCGTTGTGTCTACTGAGGGATGGGAGAAGATGGGAAGACCTACTGCATGTTAGTGGATGCCAGTAGGGGCACCCATTGTCCCAAATGCCGGGGATGGAATTCATCGAAATGGCATCCACCCACAGGTATGCCGAAACTTTGGAAATTGCAATTCTCTGATGATTTAACAGTTGTAGGGAATGTCCGCTGCTCTAAATGAGCGTCCACAGCACAAGCTACGTTAATGAGGTCGAGGAGGATGAGGTCAGTTTTCACGAGAATGTGTACAACCTGAACAGGGTTCAGGAAATATCTGGATACAATGGCGCTCCAAGGCTTTACGTGGTCACTAATGGTGGTCCGAGATAATCAACTCAACGGCAGAAACTTTACACGGGATCACCAAGTCCCTTTCAAATGAGATCGTTGGATTGTACATGAGCATCTTGTATCTCTTTCCCGAGGAGTCACAATTCAATCAAGTAGATGCAATATTTTACGACTTCTGGACAATTGTCAAAGGGAATATGTGCATCGCCTTCAGAAATGGCAAGCTCCTTTGCCCAAACCTCGGCGCCGACAGTGAAAATGTTGGAAGGACGACATTTAACGACGACGACAGCTCTCGACCTGAATAGATATTGATGGTGAAAACTGGAAGGAATCTCCCTCGGATTTGGCTGGGGAGCAAGCTGTTCCCAGATGAAACTTCCAAGACTAATGAATCTAATTTCTATTTCAAAGAGCAAAATGGGTATTCCCAATATTTAAAATGGTCCACGACAGTTTGAAATTTCAAGTAGTTGAACGTATTAGCATGGAAAGGAAAAAAGTATGAAACGCCCCTCCTACTTTACGAATTTGGGAGGTCAGAGCTGCAGCTGGTTATCTATTTGGATCGCTGAATATCCTCAGACAAACCATTTGAGCATTATTATTACGACATCTCCTCTTCCTCAATCCCCGTTACTGAAAAAAGACGTCTGAAATATTCCACAAATATTATCTTCAAGAAGTTCAACATGGAGGAGGATCCTCTCGCCCAGTGTTTCTGCCCCCAAGTAATTCGACATGATCATCGCATATGAAGAACTGCACGTGGCCCACAACATCGGACAAACTTTGAGGAACTTGGGAGGGCTACTAAAACCTGGCGACATCTTTCAATTCACTGAAACTACTCGAGCAGACACCATATATGGGTATATATTTGACACTTTTTTGTTTCTACGGGTACCAGGACCTTAATTTCCGCCCCATATTACCCCGTCACCAGCGAAGTGGGAGGAGGCTTTGAGGGAAGTAGATTGCGATAAGGTCATATGCACCCATGCCTACAATATCTGCATCATCCCAGCACAGCTATCAACCCTGGAGGTCACACGGAACAACCTCACATATTCATGGCTTAAATTTGGGAACTATTCAAGTTCGACTGTCATCAAGCTGGTTGGAGTTGCGAGAAAACCACATTTGGTCAAGAGGTCTCCCATTTGCACAGAGACTACAGTAATGGAACTGATGAAGACTCAAAGTCAGCTTGCCAATGGGGAGGGAGTGAACATGGAAGGAGTTATTTATTTGTGGAACATATCGGATTGCGCTTCACGTGGTCACGCAGAACTACTGCAAACGGTGTGGATCTGAATTTACCAATCCAACTGCAGCAACCTCACATGTGATTATCAAAACGACAGCCATGCATCTGAGCTGTTTGGACAAGTCACCGTAATAACATGGCATGTATGTAATTGAAACGGAAATTGTGGACAACCAACAAGGGAAGTAGAAGCATTGCATTTCGAAATTGATTTTGGTCTAAATTATGCAGTGCTAAAAGGATCAAATGAGCCATTTCCACTCCCCAGTGGATGTGATCGTTTCCAACTGGTTCTCCCAAGCACTAGGTTGATATCCGACGTAGAACTTGGCATTCTGGAAATTATGATTTGGAGGAGAATGGGACCGAAGTTCTGGTCAAGACTGTAGCACCCAACTTCCGGAATATATTCACAGTTATCAATCCAATTGCGGATTTTGAAGAATTTGATACGATTGCGGGAGTTGTCACTAAGGCGATTTCTAGTGATACAGGGACATGTGAAAGGCAATCAACCTGACGGTAAACAGCAAAGAAGCGAACCAGGAGTCAAACTTTATGCGAAATATAAATAACGCTGCCATATCAGTTCCAGAAATTTACAAGCATATTATGCAAATTAAATTTGTGATCGGGGACTTTGCAATATGTCCGACCCCAGAGTGTTGCCACGCTTTCTTATACCCCATTACAATGGAGCAAAAACATCTATTAAATCATATCGAAGAGCGCAAGAGCGGGGTAGATGTAGATTAGCTAGGTAGAGTTTATGAGGCTTGTGGGCCATGTTGACTCCAGGGGTGTGGCCATTGCCAAATGAGCCTATCTCAGATGGCAATACCTGGTATAACATGGTTGTACTCCCTAGCCTAACCTCTTTCAGTATCTAGAAGATTTATTTAGTTGTTTCGAGATAAAACTTCGCAAAACTGCGGACAAGAACTACTTTCAAGGATGCGGGAAGTAGTTCACGGTGAGGTAAAGCGTTAATACCTACATCCGTCAAACTCAAATGTACTTCAGCTCAAAAAGCCCGTCCAATAGTGCACCAGCTGCAAGTACTTCCATGAAGTGGAGGTACATCTTAGGGACCAACGTCAAATTGTCAACCTTATCAAATGTCGACAGTGCGCATTTGCCTTCCCCGATTGGGAGTCCCTCCTCTTTCCGACGTCCCTGATACATTTTCATTACTGGAGTCCAGTTCCAGAACATTCGGAAACTACGGAGACATTACTGCAATGAACATCAAATCGGGAAGCAAATAGTCTGCGATCTGTGTAGGGTGTAGCAAATATATGCGCAGTGACCGCTCATTAAGGAGTCTGGATGTAGTGATCCAATCGACATCCAAGCAAAACGTCATTCAACTGAACTTTAAAAATGGAAGAAACATGGCAAATGATCACAAAAGTTCATTCCAAATAATTTTACGTTATTTATCGCCAACATGGTCTAATAATTAAGCATTTTATGAAATAAGTATAAATATTTAATCCCTAATTATACATTAACTTATTGATTAATTAGGGAGCTTAAGAAAGTTTCTGGGATCATAAAAAGACATGATTTCTGTTATTGCGACAATTTATTCAAGTTATCAAAAGTCTCCATATCATTCTGACCTTCGTACCTTGAAAATCGGGTAACTGGTTGATCACTGATCTTACTGATCGATCATTAAGGATAATAGTGAGCAATAATCGATTGTGTTATCGAATACTCGACCAATAGCTACACCCTAGCTCTGTGTGAGAAGGATTACACCCGCATATATGCCTTACAGTCGTGTCTATCATGAACAAGTGAACTTAGCTTAAGACGTTCAAATCCGAGCTCCTGGAGAAGGGAACAACCACTAGCAGAAAACAGGAGAACTTTAGTCCATAAGACGCGGTTAATGGGACGGAGTCCTGTGAATTCCTTGGCTAAATGTTTGTAAAATTTGTGGACAGGGGCATACATTCTACAACGTTTCCAAGGTGCATCTGAAGAATCATGACAACATCAAGCAAGGGGGAAGGATGAGCAGTTTCAAGAGAGATCCATACCTCTTCATTCAAGACGCACAAGGCAGTCGGTGAAAGCATGAAACATGTTTAGAATGTCGTTTGAATTATTTGTTACTTCTTTCTATTTGCTAATACGACAATCACGATAAAAGCATAAGATCTTTTAAGTACCTTAAACTAAATGCGTCCATCATCAACTATAATAACTATAATGACTATAATGATTGCTAGTCAAACTCGACCCAGTAAATAATAATTTCGTGACAAATACTAAATACGTTTAGAGTATAATGTTAAGGTTTGTCGTAACCCAGGATTAAACTCAAATGAAAAATTTGTATTTACGGCGTTGAGACCTAACAAGTTTACGTTAGCTTTAATTTATAGTAGTTATTTTGACATTTGACCCTGTTAGGATAAACTAATTAAACTGACACATATAAAAGGCACATATGTTGATGACTAGTAGTGCTATCATGCAAAAAATTGCTGAAATTGGTCAAGCAATGTAGTCGGGGTGACACAGACAGACAGACAGACAAACAAACTTTTGAAAACCATAACTACGCTAAACGCTCCGTAAAAAATTAATTAATTTGGCACTGTTGGTTACCATCATATTTATGTCAGAATGGGGTGAGCTACCCGGGGGAATCTCCCATGTCCATATTTAGTTCAAAACTTCTGAACTATAGTAATGACTTCCTAGAATAAACTTCGTTTGTCACAGTGAATCAGCGAACGAGGTATATAGGTCATATATTTTGCTGCACATATTGATGAGCTTAAGTGTTAGAAATTAATGATACATGCAAGTGAGAACAAAAATGCAAACTAGTTATACGCGCTAACAATAAGCAAGAATTATTTTAAACGAAATTTAAAATACCATAAAATTACTGTGAAATTATTTTCAATATAACATTATCTTTTATGTATTTACATTGACTCTGCCAATTAAAGCATAAACCGTCAAAAATTAATATAGAAAGTAATATATGTGAATTTGTTTCCCTAAAATTTATGTGAATGATTTAATTCCAATTTTACAGCAATCGTATTTTATGTGAACAAATTTATTTGAGTTGTCACAGGGCAATTAAGTGACTGAACTATACATCTGCACCTACATGATGATAATTAAGGGTGATTTACTTAACAATACCTAAATCTACCTATAATTTTACCTTAATTCCATTCCTTCCTGGAAGTTTTTAATTCCAATCTTACTTTGTAATTGTAATAATACTGAAGATGATACGATTTTAGGTTAATATATCCCAATAGGTAGGTACATGCATACTTTTTCAGTTGGCTGTTCTGGAATTTCTGATTGTGTAGTTTTGCAACATTGTAATTCAAAATTCTCCTCATGAGTGCAAACGATTTTTCGTACTGCATTTTAAATAGGATAAATAAGACATGAACACTTTTTGACAATCACAAATAAATAACTAGAAATCGTTTACCTTTATGAAATGGCTGGGCCAGATATATTTACTTTACATGTTTATGCTTTAATGTTTATCCTGTTGCTAGTTAACAAGTTTATTACCGACTTTTTTATTGTCGTTTTAATGCTACATATAAGATAAATAGTTATAACATTGTTATTATCAATTTGTGTTACTGAACCTCAATATACTCATTCACAAGACAATAAATATATTACTTCTATGATGCAAAATTTCCTACGTGCATCTTAACAATTCTAACAAATTCTGCCGTATTCTGGTCAAACAGTTGAGCAGCTTCATCATTCAGAGGATTATCAATCTGGATGGGTTCCTGAAGGCAAACCAAAAACAGGTAGTATATTTTTAGATATTTAATTGGACCATAAAAGAAACGGTTTCAAATAATGGTTGTGCATTATGTAACGGTCGAAATTAAGAGGCTTTTGTATTTACCGTAAATAAAGCAGTAATTGCCACAACAACGTCTTGGATTTTCCGCGTGTTATTCCATCCTATCGCTAATCCGACCGCGCCATTGGTGGCTATCTTCGGGTGGAATACTTTCGTAAGACATTTCACCACCGGTGGCTGTGAGAAAAATATGATTCTTTAGATTTGTAGGTATTAAATCACCAGAACAAATATTTTTATCAACATCAAGCCCTGCTTACTACTGCGTTGTACTCTTCTGGGACTGTAACGGTGAAATAGAATATCCCTCCATTCCAGTATCCATGAGTGGGGATCACACGGATTAGGAACTTGTGGAGTGGACACTCATTTAAGACAATTATTTCACAACCCTCCGGATTATGTTTGTTTCTTGTTTCAGTACTCAACTGCAAAATACAAAGGAATGTAGGTATATAATCTCATAATCTATAAAGCAATGCTCATAATAAAATCATTGAACTCAATTTAAACGAAATAGTCTCACTTCACTTATGAGTA
Source organism: Pseudosinella alba (assembly GCA_034700485.1). NCBI lineage: Eukaryota > Metazoa > Arthropoda > Collembola > Entomobryomorpha > Entomobryidae > Pseudosinella > Pseudosinella alba. Next base: position 6,356 of record JAQIXQ010001413.1, on the reverse strand, counting down.
GGAGATTTCGTTGAGAGGTCAAGTGCGGTAAAGTGATACGTGCAGGCTCGAGACGCATGGGAACGTCTCCATCAGCGTATACCATGTGGTCAGACATGCTCACCTTATCAAAGACAGAGAAACAATAAACAATTTCATGTAGGATAACAACTTTGTTTTGTAACAATAAGATAGAGTGTAACGATCCTTTTTACTCCAGTTTGCGGACATATTTATTTGGAGGATGTGGATAGAATGCCAACGAATGTAAGCTTAATCAGTATTTGGCAACCTGATCGAAACTAAAATTACAATGACAATAATATGTTCCTACCTCTGGTCACATAAATAGATAAGATGCAGATGAATTAAAGAAATTCCTACAGAACAGAACTAATTGGTATAGTTCTGTTAAGCTTTCGACTCCTCCGGAGGAAACAGCGCGGATGATGTTCCACAATCAAGATGACAATGAGAGTATGCAAATATGCCATGTTGAAATCGGAAGGCGGGGCTGGTTAACAACAAACGAGATAAGTTGAAGCTTCAAGTTCATGTAGGAGTGGATGAGTTCACGTGGTATCAAACTACCTCCTCTAACCGATTATAACTACCTCCTCTAACCGATTATATATGTACTATCGGACAAATGAAGGAGGAAAAACTGAATGTATTTTACTTGATGGGGAAGGGGCACGTTTGGCTCGCATGACTGCTTTCGATTTCGTTGAGGCCACACCACAATAAAGCCGGTATAGCTTAAAACAGTTCTGTCAAAGCTGTGCCGGGAGGTGTGGAGAAATGAACCGGGGGCCCTGCAATCCTCATATGATTTTACAGCAGCGCTGACAAAACCATTCCTGGAGTTTGAAGTTCATGTTAAGGACATGGCAGTCAACTACCGGGATGTGCTGACAGTCCTGAAGTTTGAGCATTGTAACATGGTCGGACTGGACAATGGAGTTTGCTGATTACGGATGGGGATCATGTCATTGGAAGGAATTTGAATAGGTATTTGAGCTTGCCAAGCAATATTAAAATCTAGGAGCAATTGGTTGTGCCCCTCCCATCTCACACACCTACACAAAAAGGGTCATACTCCCGGCAGTGTTTTCAACCGTGGTCCTCAAAATTGCCAAGATGAAACGAAGAGAAATTATAAATATTCGAATATTATTGCGACTGCTGGAAGCACGCGGAAGCAAAATTGTTTGCGGAACCTTGGAATCAAACATGTCTTCCATTACAGAACGACACAATTTGGCAAACAAATATTAGAAGTGACAATTGACGAATGTCAGAGAAGTTGACATTGTCTTGAATTCTAATACTCGAGCTGGAATCAAAGAAGCATCGTTAGCAGCATTGGCCAATGATTGACGATTTATTGAAATGAGTAGATTGAACGGGTAGACACCGGATGATGTGAAGGAAATTAGACCTGACGTATTCTACCGCCTCGTTGCCATAACGGCATTGGAAAAACCAGAGTCTCAAGGTTATTAACGGAATTGACTACCGCAGTACCGAAGCAATCCCTCCAATTCCATACGAAGTCAACATTCGAAGAGCAATGAATTATCTGCCGAAGGCGAATCAAATCCGGAAGATTGTGCGCGGATGCCGGTTGTCAAAGTGGAAAATTCTAAACTGGTCACAACAACCCCGCATTTCAGTCTGCCACTGGGTCCCATCGCGATGCCTGTCACACGAGCTGACCAGGCCCAAACTAGCACCATCGAGTTCGGTGAAGCATCTACTGAGAGATCTACTATCATCCCCTCCCGCCGGACCTAGACCCAGCAGCAGGCTCCCCAGTCAGGTCAGAGTTTTTTCCCCACGTTTCAGGGTTTTTTAACGTAGTTTCTAAACTGAATATCGTGGTTGAAAACCAGATTAAGGCCAATCTCAACATCTCTTCGAGAAGTTGTCAGCTCTCAAAAAATACTTCCCACGCCTTCGAGGGGTGATGCATTCCGCTTGAGTTCTCTCAGATGCTACAATGTAGAATCAAACATGGATCAAGTTCCGACACACATACAATCCCAAAGACGATGGAACCTGGAACCTTCATGACCTGACCAAGGCAATGCTGCTGGAGCATTTTGTTTTATTTTCATCCATTACCGCTTCAATCGCTTCAATCGAGTCCCCATGTCAGTTCAATCAAGCTACGAGTAACCACTTTGAAGATCTATGCGTTGGCTGCATACAGACGCTCTAACGGACTATCTGCAACCTCAGTCAACTGGGGGAACTGGGGAGAAGTGGGCGGCGCAACGGAAGTTGACTTTCCAGGAGTCAGACCAATTGGGACTGCTCAAGGGATACAGGCCCTGGAAACATTCATCAAACCCCACGAGAACCACATCCGCGTCGCCAACTTTGAGTCATTTGCCTAAGCTCTCAAAGTATTCCCAAACTTGAAGAATTATGTGGATTATTGTGGATGATAAAAAACCATTTGGGGAGACACTCATAAACAGTGATGACTTATAAAATAAAACAGATAGATAGTTCGGAAAGCCAATAAGGGAAAACTGCCATTTTCAAGCAATTAATCAGGGCCATCTCGAAAAATATTTTGAAGATGGATCTGGACGAAGTGCTCATTGCAATGACCACTCGGATTTCCAGACACTCGGGGATAACCCTCACTGCCACTGCAAGTCAAATGAAAGATTGCTGTAACACTTTGGATTTGGCCAATCGGCCAGTCGATGTCTTTAAAGGGGAAGGATATTATGCCGATCCTGCCCGACTTCGATGTACAACAACCACCGGTGTAGGGTTTTTAGGACCCTACATGGGTGAAGGAACTTTGTCAGCGTCCCAATATAAATAAAGTAATCTGCTTGGTCAGAAAAATCGGGAGGGTGGTAGAGCGATTGTGAGTAAGTAATCCATATAACCAGATAGACCATGCCAAGGCAAACGATATGATAAAAATGATAAAAACTCTGGACGGAGGTTTGGAAAGTGCCCCTGAAGCATTGCAGCAATTCTCATATAAGTGACCAAAAAGCACAAGCAAACCAATTGCGGATGCAAATGAGGTGGGGGAGGGTGTGATCAACTTTGACGAATGTTTGAATGCCATGTAAACTGGGATGGAAGCCATGTCCGGGACTACCCGGCACTGGACACTTATGCATTATATATTATATATTATAGCAAAAGCAAAAGTCAAAAGCGGAAATACGACAAATGTGTTAATTGAAGATTGTCATACCGATTTGAGAGACCACTAATCTTGGAGAAGGCTCCGTTGAAACAATGAGAGGAATCAATTATGGAGGAGGTGGGGATGATGAGGCTGCTGTCCTCGATGAAACGATGAGAGGAATCAACTTCGGGGGAGGTGGGGATGATGAGGCTGATGTCCTCGTTGAAACGATGAGAGGAATCAACTTTGGAGGAGGTGGGGATGATGAGGCTGCTGTCCTCGTTGAAACGATGAGAGGAATCAATACGACAAACACACCAACAACTTATGAAGGTAAAGGTGAAACTGCTGACGGAGCTGCTGTTAATGATCAATTTTATGACCTACCCACACTACAAATAATTGCAACCCCACAGCTGACCTTTTCAAAGTAGCTATTAAAGTTCTCTTTCCACTACTCGAAGTAAACTCACTTTTTAATTTAACTAAAATGGAGAATAATAATTTAACTGTAAATATATACCGCTTAATTTTTCTTTCTAAGCAAAAAGTCTTCTTCAATTATCCACTCTCAACTCACAACCCTGGCAATCGGCAGAGGCAGGAAATACTTTCTCCACAAAAAATCAACAAGCTCTCCACTCTTCGGTCTCAACTGGAAACGAGGAAGGAAGGAGAAGAGGCACAAGCAGAAGCAAGCGAGATGTGGGATGATTAGAGTACTGCTAGTGGGATCTAGACTTGCGGGGAAGATACTCCCATACCTGCCCATGTTAAATACATATATAAAAATATAAAGCTGCAATTCGGGTTGGAGTAAAGCCAGTGCGGCCAAAGGACATTGAAATATTTTTAAGAATTTTTTGTTTCAGGCGTGACCCTGCAATATTATTACGCCAATCGACTCAGAATTTGATTCTGAACAACTTTTACCCCTACCACTTTTGTCGAAAAACCGCTCAAATTTTTTTCAAAAATCATTGCAACCAATTTTCATTCGGCGCCCTCTAGAGGCCAAAAAAGTTCAAAATATATTGCCTGCCAAAGTAAACAAAATTTGAGATGGTAGGGTAAGAAAACATGGTGAACATCATGGCGCAAGTGGTTTTTGAAAAATTTTCATTCTACGCCCTCTGGACGCCAAAAAATGTCATTAAGGGTCAAAATAAATTTTCGGCGAAATGAAACGAAAATAGGGATGGTAGGGTAAAAAACAAGGTGAACATCATGACGCAATTGGTGTTTCGAAAAAAATTTCGATTTTTTTTCTTCAAAAAATGTGTGATTCCGATTCAGCATGATGAGATCCATCAAGATCTACAATAAAATATTTTTGGTCCATTTCGGATAAACAATATTTCGGTTCCACTCCCACCAAGTGGTAGGGGTAAAGGTTATTCAGAATCAAATTCTGAGTCGATTGGTATAATAATATTATAGGGTCACGCTTGAAACAAGATTTCTTAAAAATATTTCGATGTCCTTGGCCACACTGGGCTTACTCCAACCGCAACCCAAATTGCAGCTTAAATCGGAGGTATCTTCCCCGCTTCGTAAAAAATATGTACCAGTACTACAAGTGGACATGTCACAGGACACGTTCTTTCTGATCAGCTGATTTGAACCTATTTTCGCAGTGCCCAATTCACTCGCCAACATCCATCCACTTTCACTTTTTAGTCCATCTCCTGATCAGCTGTTTTGTGGAATCCAAACACAAAAAAAATACATAATTTGTTTGGTCGTGCTTAATTTATTAATCATTTCTCACTTGTATCCGAATTTTTAGTTAATTGCCAATTACAAATTAGGTCAGTAACAGTTGGCAGTTAGAGGTAATCAGTTTTAAAAGTAAGTCAATTAGGTGGATTGACCATAATTAATAATTATCAATCATCGATTGTCAAGTGAGTGGGTGCTTGTTGACGATGGATCTCGACCTGAAGGAGGAGAAGGAGAACGTGGAGGTCATTGCTGGGATTGGAGCAACTGGCACCGGATGTTGGGGACACCCTGGAGGAGGGAGTGAGTCATGATGGGGACGGGGATGGCGATGATGTGAAAGTGAAGGTCACCTCCGAAGCCAAGAAGGTCGACGTAGTTGCTGGACCGGAGGGGAAGGACGAAATTACTGGAGGGGGGACATCTGTCCAGAGGTCAGGGGGCGAGGAGGAGACCCCGGAGGAAGAAGAAGCGCATCCTTGTTTGTCCAACGAAATCGTAAGATAATTAATTCCAACATTTTTAACTTAATTGACAGAGTGTCTGGATGATTGTCAACTGCTGTATTTATTCCTTTCCATCTCCTTGTTCCAGGTTCTGGACGTGATCTTCAAGCACATTGTCAACCAACCAGGCCCTCGGAAGGATGTCGGGGCGGATGTCCAAAGTTGTCGCCAGATGTGCGGGATCTGGAAGGATTCCGTCACTCATGTCTACCGAAGGACCCGTCCACCCATGGTCTTCCACGGATATATGAACGAAGGGCTCCAGCGCCCAGGAACCCTCAGCCACTTCATGAATGTGATGCGTTCCAGCGCAGTGATCCCTGTTCAGAAATTCCGTTTTCAACATAACGTATTCTACCATCTGGGGGACCTCAACTTATTCCAGGATTTTTTCCGTATCTGTGGCCCGGAAGCAGTATCCCTTGACTTCAGCATGGAATCTGAGGCTGCCGAAAGGCTCACCCCGACTTTGAAGGCTCTTCCGGTGTCGGATTTGAACATGCCCAAGCTGAAGACCCTCGTGCTGGGAATCTGCGAGAACCACCAAAGTGAGGTTAAAATCGACGCCAGCAAAGTTCATGGACTTGTGGAGCTCGTCCAACTTCTCTTGACTGCTTCCAAGGCGCTACAAGAGTTCCAGCTGGGATTTTTTCACCCCCACCGTTCCATTCCCAAGGGGAATCAAGCCATTATTATGGAGCAGCTTAATCCAGTGATTCACCATAGCATTCCAAGGACCCTCATGAACCTCAATCTGCAGATGGATATGTCCGAGGCAGCTTTTGATAATATGGCAGGGGTTGGATTGAAATTGGAAAGGTTCCAGTTTGACGTCCCTTCCAGCTTCTGGGACAAAAGCCTGTACAGTTTCCTTCAGAGTCAGGCTGCGTCACTCGAGGATTTGCTGATTGGGAGCCGAACTGGGAACGAGAAAGGGATCTTTGTCCAATTCCCTCGCCTGGATGAGCTGCTTCATTTGGAGT
>JAQIXQ010001412.1:0-14844 GCA_034700485.1 Pseudosinella alba | reverse complement strand
GTTTTCAAAAATTAAAAATTATACACAGTACAGGGGTGTGCGATTTTACGAGGCAGAAGTCTTATATACACACTACTTGCCTTATTCGCTATTTTTTATATGCAAAATACAAAAGTTTGCAAAATTGAGTAAGATTTAATTTCATCAGTACCATTAGCATTATTAATTATAATTATTCCTTTCCATTCAATTACACTCACAAAATCTCAATTAACTTGCTTAAATAATCATCCTCTCGGTTAGAATCCTGGCTGTGTCCCAAAAGAGATGTTCGAATTCAGCCTGATGCAGTTCCTTATACCGCTCACAGGATTTTAATTGACCCGGCATGCTAAAATAATCAAAAATAATTTAATTTTGTACAACACGTCGTCAAGGTCATGCCTCATAAGAAGTGATGCAATTTTAGAGGGCGAAAATATGTTCTATCTGCATATCTTTACCAAATCATAATCTGAAGACATTTACTGCGCAAATGAGCCAACTTGTCCAAATTCCTCGAATGGAAATACAACTCCAGCAACCCATCTGGTGTAAACCATTCCGTCTCCTTCTGCCCCAATACTTTCTCCAGGGCCTCCTCCACCTCCTTAAGATCATACTTATGGGCTGTCCTAAATAGCTCCACGGCAATGTCACAGGAGAGCTCAAGGGCGTCAAACTGGATGCCGTAGAAATACATGACAAGATATTTCATCCCCTGTTCGGAATTCTCATTCATTTCAATCCTCCCTGTTTGGAATTCCTTCATCCCGTTTGAGGGGGATAGCATGGCTTCCAGAACGGGGCTGTGAACTAATTGTAAATAAAATATGAGTGGGTAAAGTGGGTAAAGTCGTATTTCCATAATGTTTCAAGTGCAATATATATTACCTTCGAAGATGACCTTATGACATTTGACCTCACCCCCGTCTCCAGTAACGAATGTCAGGTCTTTGGATGAGTCCCTTTCAAATAACTGGAGCAGGGTGGAATTTGAGTTGCCTTGAATTGGGATGGGCTCCTGCTCCCACCAAGAAATACTCAAGCTAAAAGTTAAAGTTAGGGAGTTGACCTCCGCCAAATCAGACATAAATGTTTCGACGGAAAACAGCAGTTGCTTCAACGGATTTTGTCCATTCTTTTCTGCGGCGGCTGCAAATTCTGCAAAGTTATTGGGAAATGTGGGCATTTATATATTTAATTATAAACACTAATATAAACTTGAATCCAGAAACCTTTACAAATTAAGGTAACTATGGGTGGAGGGGACTAACCTGATAGTTTAATATGCTGATCAACAGGTACGATGAATAAACTTTCCGGATCAGCCAGAATCCCCTCCACTCGGATGATAGGACTGGGCAAAATTTCACAGAGCTTCTTGGTAAAGCCCGTGTCGATCTGAACGGATACTTTGAATTGGTCATTTGTCACCTCAGCAGGGAATGTAATCAAGCTGAAAGGTAAATTGCAGACAAGTAATAAGTAGAATAAACTTATATCATTTTAACTTTCACAAATTAATTCTCGACATGACCCTACTTCATAATATTTTTTTCTTCATTTATTAATATATCCTGCTTCATATTCCTTACAATTTCGAACGCATTCCATCGTCCTCCAGTAATTCCGTGATTGCATCAGTTAACTTGGAGGAGGCAGTGGGTTGGTTTTTGTATGAAAGAGGGACCCCTTCGGCAGAATAAGCTTCTAAGCACTCGGCGTCCTCTTCGCCAGCTAATTAACCCAATTAAAGCGTATAAATTCTGAGTAATTCTGACTAATAGATTAAAGCATGGAGAATAAGTGTAATGGAATCCATCATTAAATTAAGATTTAAGCCTCGGGAAACTTACTGTAGATGTACACGAGCTCAGCATCTTTCCGCAAATAAACGAGTTTCTCAATCTTGGACATATTTGAACGCTTTTATGTTTCACAAATTACTAATTTCACGATTTATAAGTTTGGTGACTTTTATGTCTTGGACAAGGTCGCTTCCTTACAAGATTGAATCTAAGTAAATAACTATTAGTGTTTAAAAAATAAAATTGAGAGCAAATTGAATTCTAGACTATTCTAGAGATGCTTAAGCAACGGTCTAACTTCATATGAAGTTTAATTTAATATTATTCAAGTATAAATTATGTTTGACAAGCTCATTCTCTACATCATCAACTCACAATCAATCATCATATTACCGATGCCCTGGTTGCATTTATGCATTTTCTCAAATTTGTTCTCCTTCGTCCTATACGAATATGTAAAAAGTCTATTGGTCGGGTATTGTAAACGACAAAAGTTCTCGTAACTTTGGGTAGTTCATATTACCTTTTATCTTGCATTATGTCCATTCATGTATGTAAGTACTAATATTTTGAAGGGAAATAATGGAATGACTAACCAGAAGGGAGAAGAAGACCCAAAAATTCTCGGAAGTATATTTATGGACCTCGGTCTGAACACTGCAACGCATACTGCATCATGCCTAGCAGTAGTAATATTACCAAATTAACTACCTATGCAGGATTTTAGTGCAATGATGTCAAAAGGTTTTTTGAGGAATGGTGCATCAGCATAATATGACAGTTGATGTAATAATTTAATTTAAGCTCATCATGCATGCCTAGATATATTATGGCTATGTATTAAATTCAAAGACTGCTTAATAAATGGATGTAGAGAGAGGAAATGAGTAAAAAATATTGACAATAAGGTAAGATGAGATGATGATGAACAACAGTGACTGTGTGCGGCTATGAAAAAATATTGTTTGTGACATTTCTACACAGCTTCATAAAAAAAGCTTTCGTCTCTCATTAACTGGTATAGTGTGTGTGTACTCAACCTCCTACTCCTAACCCTAACCCTAACATATTATTTAATTTGGACATTATTGTTTGTTGCTACTTGCTGCTGTAGAGGGGACGCGGCGGACGTGACCAGTTCAGGGACAAGAAAGGAGTGTATTTTAGCCTTTGACAACCAAGCTTGTTGTATTTCTGTTGTTGACAAATTTACACTAATCAATTTTAAAGTAGTTGCTCTCTGATCCCGAATTAAATATATTTTGATTTTATTGCAAAAATTGACAAGTTGAATTACTTGGGTATAATTTACGAGCAAAAGAGCAAAACATGACGACAGAAAAGTTTATCCACTTGATCAAAACTTATTCCTATTCAAACTCGCCAGGTAAGAGAGCAAATTTATTCATTAGATTTTTTAAATTAATTTACTTTCATGATAGGTATCTAATTGTGACTTGAATTATGAGTATTTCGCCAAGACAAAATTAATCTATTTTTACGTCTTTGCCAATTTTAAATTTTAGCTAAGGAACCCAACCTTGGGGAAACGAAGATTAACTCAGTCGTAAATATTTGCCAACAATCCAAACGAGATGCATCCATTTTCGATGGGGTCGTAGCTTATCTTAAGGATCAGATAAGGAAGGAATGGTAAGGAATATCGCAACTAAAACTGTCAATATCACAGTCTCTCGAATCAAATATGTTTCATTTTTTTCTAGAATGTCGCTAACTATTTCTTGTATGTTTTTCTTAGGAATGGAATCCGTCTCCAACTGACGCTTGGGAAGGAGCCCGAATCCCATACGCTGGACCTGCACATCAAGAACAGCTTCATGGAGAGGTCATGCCAGGCCCTCCAAAACCCCTTCATCCGGGTAAAAGGGAGGATCCAGAAGAAGAGGGCAAAAACGGGCCGGATTTCATTTGACAGGCGGTACAATTTGCAAGGTAAAAATATAAAATCCAAATCATTTCTCAATTTTCAGCTTGATTCTATTTTATCTTTAAATTCTAATTTGTTTTAATTAATTCTAAATATTTGCAGACAAGCTAAACACCGTGGACAAGATGAACTCCTCCCACGCCATCTTGGACGGGATCACATTCCCCACCTTAAGCAAAGGGGAAATCTTGGTCTGCGAGATGTCCATGTACTGGGTGGAAATCATAGTCGTCCCGGTAAAAGTCCCACCCAAACCCAAAGTCAAGGCTCCAGCTCCATCCCAACCAAAAATGCTTCCCCCAACCCAGCCGGAAGTCATCACGGACAAGGGAACTCTCCCCCTCCAAGTCAACCCGGCTACCTTCTTGAAGAACTTGTTCCAAATGGAAGAGTCCAAGGACGTGACCATTGTGGCCGGGAATGGGGCGGAGTTGAGTTGCCACACGCTCATATTCCAAGGTCGGTTTCCAGTCCCCATGAAAATAAAAATTGTTCATCCCTGCCATGTTCATTTAATGACATTTAATCTTCTTCAACTTTCAGCTCACAGTCCAGCCCTGGCGAAAATGGTGCGGAGCATTAAATGGACCAAGGCGTTTCACCAAGTCCAAGCTCTGGCCCGAATTGAGATGAAGGAGCTGTCGGAGGCCGGGTTGGGCCACTTTCTAAAATACCTGTATTGCTTTGATCTGGCCACCCAAGATATGCCCTGCAAGGTCGCCGTGGAGCTGTTCCAAGCAGCCTGCAAATATCATTTGCCCCAACTGGAGAATGGCCTTCGGGACCTGTTCCTCCAGAAGGAGGTGGCCTGGTTTACCCCAGAAGATATTTTGGAGTTGTACTTGTACACCAGGAGCTTGAAGGGATATGAAAACATGAGGGATCATGCTGTCCGGATCATGGCAAGGTAATTATTTTTTTTGGAGGATATCTAATCGTTGTCCGAAAATTAAAAGTAAATTAATTTTGGGATTGGGCTACTTAATAAAATTATCTTTGAACTTTTTGTTTTATTCAGCATGAATATCAATGTGCTCCGGAGCTGTGCACGGTTCCAGGAGGTGGACAGTCCGGAAATTGGGATGATGATTGGGAAGCTGGTCCGGTTGCTGAAGAAGGACTTCACCACGACCAATGAGTTCTCCGAGTACATTTCATATTACTGAGGATGATGTCATCTGCAATTAACGGTTTTTTGGGACAGGGAGGTTATCGATTTCAGAATGGTTGTTTTAATTAGAGCCATGTAATTTAATTTACATGATATTTTATTGAAGGAGTCATCCTAATTTGATTGTATACTTAAGTTAACTAGTTTTGTTTTATGATTTTTATGTAAGAGATTGAGATTTTTAATTATTTCATAAAAGCCTTAGGTAGGTGTACAGTTTTACTTAATTTTTATGTAGAATTATATTTTGATACTATTTTTTTAATTTGCATTGAAGGCAAAATTTTATGATGAGTTTAGTAAATTATATTCCTCTGCGAAACTACTCCCGGCTTCTCTAATTAATCATCATATTTACAGATTTTTTTATCGTGCATTTTGTCACCCACAAGCAAAGCAAGGGTCACATCGTATTCATATTATATCATGATTAGCATCATAAATTTACAATTGCAATCGGAGATGGCCATTATACAGATGCATGATTTTACAACTTTTCAGTCAGCAACAGGCAGGGAATTACTTCACAATGCACGTAAATATAATTATTATGAAGTACATATACAAAATACCATATACATATTTCAATGTGCATATTTTTATGAAGCTTTTTCATTTCATTTTAACACTTACCTACTTTACCTACGTATCTATACTTCTGAAGTGACCTTTTTGGGAAAAGGCCTGGATAGTGATATTTGGTACTGAAAATATTGGATATGTGAGCAGGCGAGGGGAAGTAACTTTAACTATTGCATGCACAGTGCATAGACAATAATAGATAATAAATTTCTATCCTTAAAAAAGGGGAAAAGACAAGAGACGAGGATGGGAAGGCATCGTCATCGTCCCATCAACATCCACCACCGTTGCCGATAATATGAAAATGGTCAGAATTTATGAATAGCCAACCTTATCCTCTTATAATAAATTCCTATAATAATATGGTATATTATTTTCTTGGGGGTAGGATGTACATAATTTTGCTAACGATAGGAAGGTGATATTAAACTTCATATAATTTCTTCTGCCTTTAAAATATGCACATATAAGTTCACTTACACTTACATATTTCATTCTGACCAGATAATTTTTTTGTGTATTGTATTATGGATTATGGATGTCAAGAAAACAAGACACTCTAAAGCAAGCAGTAAGTGGCAAAGTTGACAGGAATCGAAAATCTCACCATAATCCGGACATTGCTTTGAATTGCCTTGGCCCTTGACTCAAATTAACTTATACGATATGTTTATATGCCATGTCATTTATCACGCTTTCATTTTACCCAATACAGTTTTTCCAATGCCCCACCCCGCACTCCTCCTCCCCATGATACTTCTTCGTGTCATTACAATTCTCCTCCCCAACCATCTCGAAGCCCCCCACCCCATCCTCCTTCATCACAGTCCCACAAAAGACCTTCCTCCTCCGCACCCCCTTCCTCATCTCACTACACCCCTGAAACTCACAATCCGACCACAGAGTCGCATACCAAGTGTACTTACAGAATGGGTCCTCTGCAGGGTTGAAGTCGAGTTCGCAGGGTTGTGTCGTGTTTGGCTTGCGGTAGGCGTGGCGCCACGCCTACCGCAGTACTTTTCGTCGTAGACCTTTCCTTTTGAGTCGGAGCAGAAGACTTCTCGGGATTGGGTTCCCAAGGAGGCGGATTCGGGGGAGGAGCAGGTTGGGGTTGAAGGGACCTTGCACTGTGTGTTGGCATGGGGATATAAATTTTAAAAAAATTGAGTAAATTTTCTATAAGCATTTCACTAAAAAGTAAGTGTATATGGCAACTTGCTAGTACATTTTTTTTATCTTGAAACATTAGCAGCATTTTAAGCGTAAAAATCATATTGCCCCAGTAAAAATCAGTACGACTATAGTAACTTGGTTGTGCTGGCAGAAGTTGCAGACGCTACTGTAATTGTATTCTCTAATTCCCATTCTAGTCCTTGAAAATCTGTCAATACTTTAGTGGCAGTGTCCAATATCGGAGTCTCCGATTCGGAGACAGTTACAAATCTTTACTTTTGCTAAAACGAATATATTTAATTGAATAGTATTGCGTCCAAAATCATCCGATTCATTCAGATCCAAAAGTAACTTGTTCTAAACAACAAATTCGAGGATATGGCACATTTATCCATCAATAATTCTGCGGCGTTGGTGAAAGATCACAACTTTGTGCTATCTATGTCTATAGGAATGTGGAAGTATTTTGGTTAAATATATGTTAGCGAAATTCTAATTTCCAAAATGATAGGCATGCATGCGTGCAAATCTGATATTTCAGAGGTGGATCAAAAACTTGTCCAGATCAAGTTTGAGGACGTAGATACATCTGGAAGAGCCTGATTCTGGACCCATCCATGAATCCATTTTTATTGATGTCATCCCGCAATATTTTAAGGATCTAAAAGGAGTCCCATGGTAATATGAAATGAAATACAATAAAATGCTAATATAATGTCACGAGCCATTATAATCCTTTAAAAAAGGGGGAAAAGCAAGAGACGAGGAAGGGGAAAAGTATGTAAGGTTTTTGGTCAGAAACGTCGTTGTCCACTATTGCAATTTGCAACTTTTATTATAAAATTGATTCTCATTAGTATATTTATCAATTACAAAAAATACTATTTCTCATTCAGGGAAATAAGCTTACAATTAGTAAATAAAAAGCTAATAAGGTGCCAGATCCCAATACTACATAATAATATCCTGTCTAGATTACCCCGTTCCTAATATTATTGTAAGTTTCACTCATCAACCCTAATCAAAGCTATTGATAGCATTTTATTTAAGTTGAGTCGACTTCCGCCTAATTCATTTCCTGTTTTACTTTGTCGGCATTTGGAATACTGTATTAATGGCGCTTCCATACTCGCAGTTTCTTCCTTGCAGAGTACCGAAGGCCGAATTTTTGTATTACGAGTACGGCTCACAGCAACAGAGGCTACTCTGTTGCCCAAGATGGTTCGTACTGCCCTGGGATCATTGATATTGACGGTGACACTGTTGACGGTCTCATCCTCGAATCCTTTTCTCAAACGTTTTCGACCCCGCCTGGTAGCAGCGCATCCACCCGCTGCCCATTTGACATTGGCATGCTCCCGCTCATGTAATCCTAAAGTCTTCAGTTTCCGGAAGCGCTTCCCACAGAGGGAGCAGTTGTACCCGGTGATAGGCCGATCTAAATATCAGCAAAGGATGCCAGTCAATAGTCATTCATCACGTATTTATTTCAATAGGAAGAAATGGCTCCCTACTTGGAAACGAAATAAAATATTTGTATAATTCTCTATAATACCTGCATCATGCAGCTTCAAGTGCCTTTTCAAGTTGGATGAACGAGAAAAAGTTATCTGGCATATGTGGCAAGAAGTCCCGTGTCGAGATTTTGGAGAAACCCCAGCCATACCTCCCCGGGATTTTTTTCTTGGCCGTCCCATACTACATTTAATTCTCCCTTCGTCATGCATCCTCAAGTGCCTTGTCATATTCCTCTGATGGACCATCTTCTCCCCACATACATGACAAGGAAAGCTGCCCTTGGAGGGTGTCCGAGTGATTCCTTCCCTTTTCAGTGGCTTCTTAAGATCCCTGTAAAACTTGTGTTCCACGGGTAACAGGCCAAACTCAGTATACAATTGGAATTCTGATTTTACACTTGGGCCATTCGCATGAATCCTCTTGGCGACTTCCATATTTATCTTCACATTTGGCAAGGTGTCCTCCTGTTGATCCCTTCTGTTGTACATTCCAGAGTGGGCCCGGTAATGAACGGGTAGAGGTTTATCGGCATGGTCCTTCTCCCAGTGCCTCCTCAAGGCGAGGGTACTGTGATAACCGAATCTCTCTTCCGGACATGCTGGACACTTAAATTTAAACATGGCATCAAGTAATGTTGCCGGGTCATGTTTTAATAAAGCACAAACCATAGCTTGTCCCTTTTGGTAATATGGCTTCCCACAGATTCCGCAGCCGTAAGACTTCTCGAGTTCAGAATTAAACGGAATGTGTTTATGGACCTTGAACCTGTGATTTTGAAATGCACTGAACCACATGAGCTCATCTTCTCCGCAAATTCGACACTTGTAGGCTTCCAATTCATTCACTTGGCCCTTGGGTATCTCGTGCTGTCGCAATCGGTGAATCCGCAATCCTTGTGTGATCCTGAAGCTTTCCCCACACTCTTCGCATTCGTGGGGCCTTTCTCCAATATGGCCAAGGATGTGGTTTTGAAGCTGGAAGGGCACCTTGAACACCTTCCCGCAAAACGTACAGGGACAGGGTTGACGGTACATGAAGCTTGGTCTGGAGGGTCGCTGATTGTTGGAGGGGTTGAGATGACGATTTTTCATATGAGTGCTTAGGCTGGTCTTGCTTACGAACCTCTGACGGCATTCCTGGCACTGGTACGGTTTTTCTCCTTGATTGAAGAGTAAGTTTTTAGCAAATTATTAACTAATTCTAATTAGCTTTGAACACGTCATTTTGTAGTACAATTTCATATGAGCTACATATATTTATTGTTACTGCGTAACTTACTTGTGTGACATTGCAAATGCCTCTTCATATCACACTGGAATGCAAACTTCAGATCGCAAAGTGGGCACTTGAAGACTTGGACAACTTTATGGGGCCGCTGGGAGTTCCTCACCCCGATTGAATGGTGTTGGGTTATGACTTTGTTGGATGGTCGTTTGGGGGGCTTGTATCCGAGATGGGTCTTTTTCCGATGACCTTCCAGGCTCACCTTTAGGTGGTACTTTTTGTCACAAAAGTCACACTGGAATTTGGGCTCTCCCTTAAATCTATTTGGGTCATGGATCCTCTCGTGTACTGTCAATTGCGTTGAATTCGCGAACCCCTTCCCGCAGTGCGAACAATGGTATGGCCGCTTATCTATATTTGGGTGAAAATGTTAATGAATGCCGGGCAATTTATCTGACCGATTATGAACATATTCTTACTTGAAGTAATTCAGCTTACCCGCGTGTACATCGGACGTGTGAAGCTGCAACAACTGCTGGCTCGGGAAGCTTGCATGACAAATTATACAAATGCTTGGCTTTGGCTTCTTCATTCGTCCTTCCGGTTTCCTTTAATATAAATTGCAAATAAAGGCTGGAGATAATTAAATATGCTAACATGGTTTATATTATTATAATTTTCTATAATAATCAAGAAGTTGTCCCCTCGCATCTTCTTCTAAATTTATACTGGAATCCATTAATCATTTCATTTTCTACTTTCCTGTCTGAATATAATTTTACCTTTTTTGATAGTCAATAATTATTTCAGTCTCGCTGCTCTCCAAATTGGACCAGGTCAGTGGAATGGGCACTGTGACCAGCTCCAAGTCTCGTACCTTCAACTCCATACTTCCGGAATCATCGGTAATGACGGCAGTTTTGTCAGCCATTTTTTTATCCTCGTCACTCTCAGGTATAAATTGAATCGAACCTAGATTAAGATTGGGTCATTCTCATTCTCCTCCTCCCCAAGTCTACAAACTGGACCAGACTCAACTTTTTCCAGCAAAGGAATTCATGGTCACGCCAATGCCGTTTCGGCTGTTTGAGATCCTCTCCTGATCCTGATAATAAGGTTCCTCCTTCTTCCAATAATGTACAATATTTAATTGTTAATATCCAGGCATCCCATATTTTCGAACCGTCACAGGACACATTTCGAATTTAGTATAATGAATTTTTTGCTAAAATTGGAGTTTTGAACTATACAATTGCAGGGATATATTCAATCTATCCGCTATAGAAAGAAAAACTAGGTTGGCGACCAAAGCGTATGTTTACAATTCTACTTGAAAAGTCGAGGATCCCTCACGGGGGATGATAATATGTACTTATTTACCAATCAGTACTAATTATTACTGCCATTAGAAATGACAATTTAGCATCGTTATCTATGTCATATTTATTATTTTATAATTACAATCAGTAACTTATCCAAAGCATTTAAACTTAAATGACCCAGTTATGTATGCCTAATCACTAATCACACACAAGTTTTCATTCAGGCAAGGACTTAATTCGTTCACTAGGAAATTGGAGTGTTTTTTTTTCTCTCTGTGGTATGCCTGCTTAAATATTAACCATAATGAGGCATGCAAAGTGCAATATATTCAATGTGCATTTTTATTAAGTTTTTTTTTTGGATTGTATTTCAATAAGTAGATACCAAAATGCTTATATTATGCATATACTTCACATCATGGGCCATGTCTTTAGACTGCGACGCAACTTTAACACATAATATGTCATGTCATGAGCATCCTGCAAGTACGGGCATATATAGCCATTGTCCTCCTACGATGAGATGAGGAAAGGGAAAAACTTGTATGGTTTTGAGTTGGATATTAGAACGACATTGTTAAAGGGGTAGTTCCAACTTAACATTAGTTTATACAAAATTGACTGTGGACTGTCATCATCATCGCATTGACCACTACCGACCGGTAACATGAATGAAAGGGTTAGTAATTAGAATCCGGAACTAACAAAATTTAACTCCAATAGGTATGAAATATTTTCTTCTTGAGGAAGATGTGCATAACTTTTTTCAGCTATTAAAGTGCTTCATATTATAATGCTCTGGAATGTTGCTTCTTCTTTCATCTTAAAATGTACATAAATGCATTATGGTTTATCATGGCAACACTTACCAATGTGATTAAATCTCATGTAAGAAACAATATATAAAATAATAATGTAATCCAAACTAATGCGAAATGTGTAATAAAGTAATCATTAATCAAAGTAAACATGTATTAGATGTTGCTATAGTCAAATACATAAAATGTAACTATCCTCCTCAAGCATTATCGGGTC
Organism: Pseudosinella alba; assembly: GCA_034700485.1. Classification (NCBI taxonomy): domain Eukaryota; kingdom Metazoa; phylum Arthropoda; class Collembola; order Entomobryomorpha; family Entomobryidae; genus Pseudosinella; species Pseudosinella alba. The sequence continues at coordinate 3,081 of JAQIXQ010001412.1, read as the reverse complement.
ATCTTTACATGGAATCCATTAGCTTCCAATTTAGTTCCATTAGGATGCCCTGCAAGGTGGCTGTGGAGTTATTCCCAAGCAGCCTACAATTACCATTTGCCCCAGACGGAGGTGAGATCTGGTTTACGCCAGAGGATATTTTACCCCCGAGTTGTACTTGTACACGATGAGTCGGAAGGGGTGCTAAAACAGGAGGGAGCTTTTCAGAATTTAGACATATTTTCATATTTTATTTATTTACGGTGTGTGTGTAAGCATATTGCATCAGTATCATAAATTGCCAATTGTAATCGTAGATGATTGATTCAATAGATTGTATTGAACAATTACCTTACGATTAGTATAAATTACACAAATTGGATGCGGTAATTCATAATTCATATTATATAATTTAGATGATCACATAACCATAGTATTTACAAGGGCATAATTTTGAATGCATCAATGGGAAAATAATCTCCGACAAACAATATAATATAGCTAGCTATCCATGTTACTAAGAGTTTTCAGTCAGGGAAGGATTTTCTTTACTCACAAATTGGAGTATTTTTTCCTTGTCGTGTGCATGCTTAAATATTAGCCATAATGTGGCATGCCAAGTGCTCAAGTGCAATGTAGTCTATACTCATTTTTATCAAGCTTTTTCATTTCATTTCAATAGATAACCTAAATACTTATGGACGTTTCATATTATGTCCCATTTCTTTAAACCTTTCGGGAGAACGATTTTGGCTTGGGACATTTTTGATAATGAAATTTTGTGAAGGGACGCAACTTTAAATAGGTAACAAAGTGTCATGTATTAGCTGTTATCCCTAAAGAAAAAAGCAAGAGATGAGGAAGGGGGGAAAGCATGTGTATGGTTTTGGGTTAGACATTAGAACGAAGGATTAAAGGGGTAGCTTTAACTTACCATTATTTATACAATATGAAAGGGTCAGTATCTTTGAATGCCAAATTAGACAAAACTTGCCTCCTGCGATAAATATTGATATAAGTATATACGTTCTTCCTGGGAAAGATAGGCAAAGAAAATGACAGGAAGGTGCTACTAAACTCCATGTAATTTATTCTGTATTTTAAATATGTACATAAGTTCATGTATGTTGCAAATACAGTTACTTATCTTGAATTCTTGAAATATTAACCATACACTATATGTGTACAAAATCCTTTTCCACTTCCACCTTCATTATCTACAATTGCAACTTGGTTGTGTTGTGCTTGTTGAAGCCAAAAAAGCCACATATATTATACTTATTACCGGGCATCCGATTCTTGTCCTTAAAACTTTCTTGTGTCCATTTCTGAAGACTCTTATAAATCTCTACGAAACTTTATTATTATTAATACAATCAAATAAATAATAATTACGTTAAGAATTATTCAATTCCTCCAAGAACCAATATTAAGTTGTACTAAATAACAAATCCGAGGATATGGCACATTTGTCTATTGCTAATTCTGCGACTTTGGTGAAAGATCACAACTTTGTACTATCAATAGGTATATTGGTATACCATGTTGCTAAATTTATGTTAGCTAAATTCTAATTTCCATAATGATGGATATTACACTTGTGCAAATCTGATATTGCAGATGAGGATCGAGAACTTGTCCGGATCCAGTACAAGGACGTACGTGTTCAAGGGTTTCCTCTTGGACCCAACCATAAATCCATTTTTATTGATGTCATATCAAAATATCTTAAGGAGCCAAAAGGAGCATCTCGGTATTATATGAGCAACAGTAGAATGTTCATGACAACTTACGATTAGATACGACAAAGTTTACTAAGAATTTAGACCAGTCCTTTGATTAATTAAAAACAATTATTTAATAGGGAAGCTCACCAGGATAATTTGTTGAGCCTCTGGGTGGGAAAATCGGACCGGAAAGTTTCCTTCCAACTTGATACCGACTTTCTGAAAAATATTTCCCGTATATTGCCAAACCCATTCCTCCAAATTGTCATACACGGGGAGATTCACATCCCCGACGGAGTAGTGAGGGTGTCAGAAAGCAAATCATTTCTTTTACAAGGTGACTAATTACCAATGAATAATAAGCAGCAACTTTAAATAATCTTGAGATCAAACAATTTTATTTCTTTAATATCACTTCATTTGATGCCATGTCTTTCCATTTTTAGATGCATTGAGACAAGGCTATGACATTGGGCATGGCCAGGTCTCCTTCGGAGAATTAACCCTTTCAAACCTCCGTCCCTTTTGTAGCGCAGATTTATTTTGTGACATAAAAATGGGATGGACGGAGCCAATCCTCAGTTTGGTCAAGGCAACTCCTACCCCTGCTTACGGAGACAGTTTTATGCAGAATTTGTATAAATGCGAGTCCTCCAAAGACTTGGTCATTGTCGCCGGAAATAAAGCGGAAATAAAATGCCATCGTCTGGTATTTGAAGGTAGATAAGTAGATAAGTAAACTTTAAAAAATGACATCATTTCTAAAACTAATTAATTTCAATTTTATAATCCATAAATTTTTAAGGTCGGAGCTTGGTCCTGTCGGCAATGCTTTCTCCCAACAATGGAATGAAGGAGTCCCAAAAAGGAAGGGTTGAACTTCGTGAAAATTCAGAGGACGGAGTTACTCATCTTGTAAAATATATGTATTGCATAGACACAACTCCGGAGATGTCTTGTGACGTTGCAGTGGAACTATTTCTCGCGGCGCATAAATATGACCTAAGCCATTTAGAGAGTTCACTTGGAGAAATGTTATTGGATATGGATGTGGAATGGTTCTCTCCGGACGCCATCTTGGAACTATATTTCTTCACGGGGAAACTGAGTGAGTTTGGAGACTTACAGGATCATGCACTCCGCATCATGACTGGGTATACACTTTCTCTAATTTCTAGTAGGTTTTTATTTTTGCAAATTGATATAAAATCATGAATACGTTTCACTGTTTAAAAATGAACTGGAGTGCACATAATTTGATTTGACTTGTTTCCATCTGCAGTATGAACAATGACGAATTAAGGACTTGTGAAAGGTTCCAGCAGTTGGAGTCAATGGAAGCGGTGAATCTCCTTGGTAAAATTATTGCCCTGTC
>JAQIXQ010001411.1:0-14856 GCA_034700485.1 Pseudosinella alba | reverse complement strand
CGCTCCGATCAAGTTGCTTCAACTGAAGCTCAAAAGTGATAGATGGGGAAAGTGTCTCCTCAATCCCGTATTTGACAATTGTAGTCCATGCCAGAAAATATATAAATTATTCAAGGGGGCCGTGTAGGTGGTTGTGGCATTGCAAACTACCTGCTTCAGATAAGACTGATATCTGCATCAACACCAGCCACCTGCTCGAAACTCAAAGCTCGTAATAGTAATAGTGAAAGTAATAATAGTGAAAGTAATATGCAACAAAGACATAAAAAAAACTTTCTCCACTTCATTTCAGTGCATCGTGGCTTGGCATGCCATGCACTATTGTGTAGAAAATTAGGAATGTGTGCAACCGCCATTTCCCTGGATGATTTATGATCCCAAATGTTTCAACAGTTCTCTTGAAAAAACATTTAGATTTGTTTTGGCTCCTACAAAACAGACCTAACCAAACAACATTTACGCACTTAGCATGGCCAAAGGAATTTACAAATAGGTAATTCGTCTATTTTTTTTTCAAAGAACAAAAAAAAAACTTCCCAGATCCAGCCAAAATACAGATATAGCTTATAATTGTATTCCTCACAGGCTAGTCAGGAGGAGGATTCTGAAAGAGCTGCTGATGAGCTTTCTCCCCAATCCAAGCTCAGTCACTCCTCACCAGACTAGTAGAGTAAAATAAGTAGCCACATCGTAAACAAAGTTACATGAGAAACTTTCTCCCCTTGCCTTGCCCCTCATAATGATAGTTGCATGGCCATGGGAATTCCAGTTGAATGTGGAGACCCAAAGACCTCTTAAATTAAGCCATAGTTGTTTGGGATGTCTACCCCTTTTCTGGGAAATTCACTTTCTCCTTTCTCTAAAGTCTAAACAACCAAACAAGCTCTCTCTTTCTCTCTCTCATCGTCAGTTTAACGGTATTTTGGTATGGATCTGCTGTTCTGTTCTCTTTGGTGGAGGCTATTTAGAGAGAATAAAAAATTAAGACATCAACCAAAACCTCTTGATTTCTCACGTTATACCAACATGGGATGTGTGATGTGTTGGTTAGTGGGCTGGCAGGATACATATTTTAAGCCAGGAGAGAACCTTATTAGCACGGAGAAGGTGAAAGTAAACTAACGATAAGAGCTAGAGCAGAAGCCTCTAACATTAAACCAAATATAAATGGTTCACATTTGGGAATATTAAGTTAAAGAATGGTAATTGGTATGCATAATGGAGTATCACGCTCAAATTGATGCGTAGGCAGAGTTAGAGATGAGGAAATCATCTTTTAGTATAACTACACTAGAAGTCTTGCCGTGCCTTTGCCTTGGCATGGAATGCTTCTCCTCGGAAAATGAGATACATTTTCTTTATTTCTGGACCTTTCCACACCCTGAGGCTGAGGGGATCTTTTGCTGGGCATGACATGGGTGGTTTGCATATAAAGTGATATGGTATGGTTATGATATGATATGAAATGCACTCCATTTGTTTTTGACAATTTATCATAAAATTGAGTTGATATGAACCATTTCAACTCGAGATTTACTTTTATGTACTAAATCTTACAGAAATGTTTACGTCGGGTCTCGGGATGATAAATTTGTGGACTTTTCGGCCTGTCCGAAAACGAAATTGGTCTGAGGGAGTCTGACTGAATCTGAACTGAATCTGTTGAGTTGGCTTCGTTATGTGCGAATTCGTTTTATTGCTCGACGAAGTGAGAGAAAAATGGCATTTTTGAAAGAAAGGATGAACATGAACAATGAAGGAATAGAATGTCGTAACTTTAGTCAAGTTTGTGAAAGGCAAACATCCAGTGCGCCTTGCGCTGCTCTTGCTATAAATTGCTAATGTCTACACCAGCACAGTTTAAGGTTATTAGTGTTAAAAAGGCCTTGGGCCCTTCAAAACTTCTATATAGTATTTCAATAGGGGAGAGAGATGGAAATCTGATATTTTAGAAAAACCCTGCTGGAGTATAGGATATAGGATAGTAGTCAAAGCGAAAACAGTGTCTGTATAGAAGAGAGATTAGGTGATTTTTGGCAAGTAAATATGGAGAGAGATGAGATGAGAAATAGGACAACGATTTTTTTTTTGTAATTTTGCAAAATGAAAAGGGATTCAGTTTCGTGACACAAGTTTGAAGTCTTCTCTCAATGCTCTTGTTCCATTTTCAAGGAGTCCTCTGACTCTGATTTGATGACATTTCTGACTTACTATTTAGGCATCTGAAATAGAACTGGAATAAGATGATTTCATTTTCATTATTGCAATGGTTATTACATCATGATATGATGTTCTGTTGGATGTTCGCGTGGGTGGGCGAGACAGTCTTCATCAATGAACATGTTATATAATAAATTCATAAGCTATAAAACTCGGATTAAAACTTATCACATCAAATAAAACTGGCTTTTCCCTTCGTGCACAGACTTAAGGCAACGGAATCCATTTAATATTAAATCCCATCTCATCACAAAAAAATAAAATGAAATATGCGAGGGCGGAATAAAACTCAAAGGCCAAAGGCAACGTCTGTTCCAGACAAGGACTGTATCTTGAATAGGAAGACGATGATAATAGTGATACCAGGAAATTTAGAATGGTAAGATTTACTATATCATGGGAGTCAGCAGTAGAGGAAAAAGAAATTGTTCAGTTGAACACCCCGTATCTCCGACAGACATGGAAGATTTATATTCTTTAAAAGAAGCAATAAGTTAGCCTATTCCGTTCCATTTGAAGTGGAAGGATGATTTAAGTATTAATGTAGGTATAAAAGTAGAATACTTTATTAGAGTGGAATGTCGCACCAGGGGAGTGTTATGTCATTTCCAGTTACATATAAGCAATGCATACACTTATACATCTAGGCACGTGTTTAAAGTGTCTCTTTCCAATTCCACATAAGCAGCTTTCACTTCATTATATCACTTCCTGATCATCAATTTCCGTTTCAGCATTTCCAGCCGGTCCCTTAACTTCTCATTATCTTCCAGCAACAGCTTCAACTCTTGATACAGCTCCAGATCTCTATTAAGCAACTTTCTATTTCTCCCAAGTTGATTATGATGAAGATGACTTTCTCTCTGGAATGATGATGCTGGCTCTCCATTAACCACATCTTTGGCTAGACTTGGACTTGGATCAGAATGGGTGGCAGGTGTCGGGCTTTCCATGAATAGTTTTCTTAATGCCTCTTTAGAATTCTTCCCGGCTGGACCTTCTCCAACCAGCTTCTGGACATTTTCACGGTTAAAGGATGCGCTGGGGTTTACCACGAACACTTTTCTCCCAATTTTCTCTTTCTCCGTTGCCTTCACGTTCCTTCTTCGATTTCGTATTGTATTCAGTCTTCCCATTTTTCTCCCTTTCTTTCTCATCTTCTCCTCAGATTGGTCATCATCTTCATCATGAAGATGGTTATCAGGAGACTCCCCGCAACAGCAAGAGCTTATCAGGTAGGGGACCAGCTTCTTCATTATTTCCTTGGGCAAGGTGTCATCCTCAGGATCTTCCGGGAAGACTATCAGCTCCGGTCTGAAATGCGTCAAGGACAAGTTCGCACCAATTTCATTTATGCCATTTCTAATATAATATTTTTCCCATTCAGCTGAAAAATGTTCACATTTCATACCCATTCATTCGTCGCAGGGAGGTGATTGAAAAAAGTCTCCTGAAGTATTTCGAGAATCCGCAATAATAAACTGCGGGTTTATGAAGGATACTTTCAAAAATTCCAATTTCCTCGATGAGTCTCACGGTTCGGTACAATGCGGCCTCCCGTCGTACTTCCTACGGGGTGATATAAGCACACAGAGATAAAAAAATATATAAAGTGAAATGAAAATAGATAGAGAAAGCAGTCAGTTCAAATTGCAATTCCGGGGAGGAATATGTGTACATAAATAAAAGAGCTTTTTTTGGGCGGATAGGACAACAAGTGCAAAAAGCCAAGGTTTGTTGTATTCTATTTCACTCCATAAATATAAATATTCGCAGTCGCATCCCACAAGAGAGAAATGATTCTGTTGTACAGTTACACTTTCTAAAATCTATTTTGTAGCCTGGCTGGCTTTGGCTTTGGCAATGCGTAACTTTCTGCACTGTAATCAAATGACGCAAAGACATATCCAACCGGACCCAACCAGACAAGGCTAAAAAGATAAGCTGAAAAGGACATTGTGGGTGGCTAGTCCCTGTGTGATTTATCGAGAACGGAAGCTTTCTTAAACCTCCTCCTCCCGTCCTGACTGAACTTCAAAGCGAGCATGAGATGAGATCAGATTCGGATCCATTTTAATTTCCCAAATGTGACTCGCCTACGACGCCTATCCGAGACCAGACCACTACCATATTCCTCCATTTCATTACTTTGTACTTTTGGTGAACGACCGACATGGACAAACAAATATAAACCGAATTAAGCATGGATGGTAGAGCAGGTGCTTTCTCCAGCCGGTGATATATGATGCATATTATAGTACTTAAAAAGCCTTAGGTTATGTATGATGCTAAAGTACACGCTAATGTAAATGGAATAAACGTTTAATCCTTTTCGAGGCTTAACTCAGCAGCCCAAGCCAAAACCTTCCAAACCTCCTTACCTGAATGTTATCCACCGCAAGACCGAGGAGCAGGCTCATTAAAACCATTGTAACCGTGAGGATGTACAAGGAATAGATTATGAAGAGGGGGATATAGACGTGACCTTGATACTCCGCACTATTCCACGTCCCTTTGAACACTCCCCAAAAGTCCACGTCCCCGGTCATCATCAGGAACACTTTGAAAAATGCAGTTGGGATGAAGCGGAAAAATTCATTCTGGGGAGGAGAAAGAAAGGAGAAAGCATGATCATCATCATCACACACAAAATGAGAAATAGTTTATGACTGAGCTGCTGCTTTCACTTTTTTAAGGAAAAAAAGCATTAGCCATATCACATCCACATCACATCGCATTCTTCATGTTATAACTGGCTTGTTCCAGATAATATGTCTATTCCAAAATGAAACATACCTGGGGCAACATGACAGCAAAGCCCACAGCGAAGGCCATCAGGACTGGGGAGAAGGTGAATAGAAGGAGGATGAAGTCTTGCAGGACCTGGAATGAGTCCACCCATAAATTTCATTGCTTTCTCTTTAAAAATAAGTTATAGTTAAGTTATAGTTGAAGCACTCGGGATAAAAAATCCCACAAGTTTTTTAAAGATCCGCCCACACCCACCTACCTTAACAAAAACGAAAACTAAACTGCCCAGGTAAGGCATTCTCACGATCTGGGATAAAACAAATATCCATCCGTAGACGAGGCTGAACTGGAAGCAGAAGAATGAGAACGAGCGCATTTTATTTTTATGTTTAAAAGCAAATGTGAATTTACCTATGCATGTATGTAATTAATTATTTAAGACAGGAAGGGAAAGTGAATAGAGCAAAGACGGCTCTTTTTCCCACGCAGGCAGACTCCATTAATTTGGAACTTTTATAGTCAAAATAAAATATCTCTCCTTTCATATATAAAAGGAAAAAGTGCAACCAAACCAGCTCCGCAATACAATATAAAGTTCTTCAAAGTAAATATCCCATCCCAAGCCAAATTAATTATTCCAACTAAAGTTTTCTAATGGGTTCCTGGAATTTATTATGCTAATTTAAAAGGTAAATACCTGCTTAAACTGTGGGAAAGTGTATCTATTAATATTAAGCATATTTAAATGCACAGCATGCATATAATTTAAAGTTTAATGTTGAGGATGGAACCTACCGCAGCATATGGATAGTGCCAACTATGAGCATAGAAGCCCATCCCCGGCACAACCGTGATCCCAATATTCACCGCCAACAGCCACCAGCAAAAGTTAATTGGTGATTTGAAGTAATCATACCAACTTTCGAAAAACTTATATAGCTCATACAAAATCACATTGGCCCCGTATACAGCGATAATATAGGCCATGACTTGGGTTCTCAAGTGTGGCTCGCAAGTCATTTCATGGGCTCTGAAATAGTCGGAGAAAGAGTGCCAGGAATAGTAGCTGTGGTATTCCCTTCCAGAGCCAGAACCAGATCCGCCCGTTTCCCTTTTCGTGGTCGGGAGGAAAAAGCCAAATGTCGCATTCTCCTCAGTGGTCATGGCTGTATTGGAATCAGTATCGGGGTGCTCGTTACTAGTCCGGGGCAGAACGGCTTCACCGGAAATGGTGGCTGCTGGAAGGCTGCTCACTGATATGGTCGTGTTGGGATCCGAGTTGTAGAAGCAGACTGCATTGACGAACGTGTCAAACACGTAAAAGGTGTAGAGGGAGATGAAGAACAACTGTTGGACAGAGAGAAGAGAAAGCATGTAATGGAGGGAGTGACATTGATAAATATTCTTTATTTCATAGTACTTTCACACTTTCATGCACTTCATTTCCATCTGGGGGAAAGAAGGAAACCGGGTGAAAGCTCACACCATGCCATGTCATGCCATGTAAATGATACTACACTTGGAATAGAAGAGCAAACCATTTCGATCAAAAGAGGGAAGATTAATCTTAACTGAATGGGAGAAGTAAATGGGGAAATGGAACTTTCCACAGGAATTCATTCATAAGCGAATATATAATTATAGAAATGGCGAAAGTTATTATTATGCTAATGGATAAAAACAGGTGAACTAAGGAATATGAACATATTTGAAAAATTAAATCGAATTGATTTATATGGAAGGACTATTTGTCTTCTTTTATCATCTTTTCATTATTCTTTCAGGAAGGAGAATGATTATAATGATTTTAGGCATGGTATGGTTTGGCATGGCTTGGCATACACTTTCACTTCCATTTAGGTGAAGTGAAAATTTCTACCAACTACCAATTCATTATGATTACATACGGAATCCACCTCCCCTTTATTCCCATTAGACACCCAGTTCATTTCACTATTTTTTAACTCACGTAGACACTCCTCAGAAGGAAGAAGAGGTTCCGAACGCTGAGCCACTTCAAATGAACGAAGGCCTCAACGAGCGGGTGGTTCACAACGGCATCAATCCCGTGGAAGTCCGCTCTCAATAAATAATTCAGGAGTTCTGTTTCCATCGGCGGAATCACCGGAGGACTGGACGAGGAGGAAGTGGAAGATGTGGAGGTGGTGGATGAGGTGGAAAATGCATCAGGATTTCTATCCACGCCATTGAGAAAGCCGACGCTTTCTCCTCCATTTACCTCTTCTTGCTTTCTCCTTCCCAAAACTTTCCCTCCTGAGAGGTTTTCATTCCCTGCTTCTTTTCCCCTTTTTCTCTTGGAGAAAATTCTTTTCTCGGGGGAAGGGGACGTGGGAGGATTCATTGGGAGACCTTCCTCCACGGCCACTTCTTGGAGGAGCAACCTGAGTCAAACATGAATGAGAATTTAAGAGTATGTTCGGTTCATCTGACCCAGTTTCTGCAAAGGTCACCTTCGACAGGTACTAATATCATGCTCCTCCTTACCCTACTCACACCTTTCATATTATTAATGGTTTCATGTGACAGGGCAAAATCGGATTAGAAAGGGTAGCTTGGAAAGTGGAATAAAAAATCATCCATTGTTTTCTACATCACATCACAAATCCATCCCTCCCTTTCCCAATATTGTTTACCTGAAATCCAATCTTAAGCTCCGTTGAACGCCCACCTTGGAGTCTATCCTGATGTATTTGTCAAATTCCAGCTCCAGCACGTCAGGAACATATTGGGCGAGTAAGGTTGCGACACTGTGTCCGTTTACCCTGGGAAAGTATAAAAAATATTTTGGAGAAAGTAAGCCCATTCCACCAGATTGTGCATATTTAGGTAGTCTTGCTGCATTCAACTTTTGCATCCAATTTACATGATGTGGAATAAGCCATGACACAACTACATACAAGCAAGCACTTTCATATATTGCAATTTGCAATATTGCAATATGGCGTCAATCGAAATAGGAAGGGAAGGAATTTATTAGTGCTTTTATAGCCACTACTACGAACCAACCAGTGATTTATATTTGCTCCATGGCTCAACAGAAAACCAGACACTTCACATAGCCGATTCCTGGCAGCCCCATACAGCGCCGTTTCTCCCAAGCCATCCTCCTCATCCACATTTGCCCCTCCATCCAAGAGAATCCTCAGACAGTCCAAGATCTTCCCTGTGCATGGGCTACATCTGCAGTCTGAGAAGAAGAAAATTGATATAAAAAATGTTTACCAGGAAGGAACAAAGAGGAGAAGCGTGAGTGAGGTAACGAATAACGATGTTTATTTAAAAATTTCAGAGTTGTAAATCACTTCGAAAAATCGTATGGCTTGCCCTTGAAATGAACAAATACAAAATGACGCTTCTCCTCCCCTCCTCCCCCCAGAATTTTTAGACAGTTTGTTTTACATATAGCCAGTTCGACGATAAAAAACTTTCCATATTATAAATTATCGATTGCATCTTTTCTGGCGTTTGGTGATCAATTGAGCAAAAGTAGTTTCATTGTTGCATATCATTAGGATTGGGAAGGGAGGATGAATCATCTTGTATTCCTATTTATGAATGTGCTGAATTACCTGAACTGACAAGCAAATGGATTGGGGCATATCCGCTCCCTGCCATAATGCCCGGCTCCGCACCAAACTCCACAATGAGGACCCGGACGCACTCCACTTTCTTCTTGGAAGCTGCATAATGGAGTAGGGTATAGCCCAAGCCTTCATTATTGGGATTCCCGTCGTACTCCTCTTTAAAATCAATGGGGAACTGGGGGCTCTCCAACAGCTTCACAAGGAGAGACTCCCAATCCCCCTCCAGTACGAGTTCCTTCAGTTCATCAAATATTATTTTATCATTTTGATTAAAGGGAGATGAGTCTGGGCCCGGATTGTTTGCACTTCTTCTTGAGTCTAGTTCCGTGAGGGGGAATTCGTTTGTATTCATCTTTGTTTCATTCCACTTCCAGTTCCACGTGTTGTCTCCTGGTAAATTGGGAAGGGTTCTTGGAACAAGAGGGAAGAGTTGTTTTTAAGTTGTTCCGATGTTTGTAAAGTATTTTTTGGGGGAATTATTTTGTTGGAATAATACCTGTCTACTGCGGAGTAGGAGTAGATCGGCTATTTTTATACCTGAAATTAAAAGTTTGGAAATGATGCTGGAGAAATGCAAAGAATGAAGTCTTCTTTACTTCCTTCCTGAATGATGCCTTCCTTAATATGTTAATCAATTCAGGAGAAACTTGAATGAATTTAAACGGATGTATTACGATGAATACAAATTCAAATGAATTATTTTCGTCTTTTTATTATTAAGTATGCACAACCAAACCAGTTAAAGGGTAATCAATCAGGATTTTCAAGGGGAATCCACCCACGAACAAGCCATATCTACTAATATACCTATGACATAACTGAAATCTAATTTCATTTTGGGTGGTGTATACAAAACGTAATCTTATCATATTTATATGTTTTCTATGTTGTATGTGGTGATTCTGACAGAACAAAATGATTATATTTTCGATTTATGCACCACCTTCCATGAATCATTATTGACGAGACCACACCAAACAGAAATAGATCAAAGACAAACATGATATCATTCTTGATATCAATGATCAGATCACAAAGGTTGGAGAGGGCTGCATTTGATCTGAACTGATTTATGAGATGAGTACAATCGCAAATCGTTGGAAATTCTTCTTTGAGTTTTGAATTCCCCGATCTGACCGGTTTAAATGACAATGACAACTGACAATGAATGAAATCTGATAAAGAGATGCACATGTGTAAGCAGATGAAATGAGGGCGGATTGGGAGCTTCCGGATTAAGGGATTACCCCCAATTTGCATTTATCATTTTTGCACAAAGGATTACATTTTTTACGGATGAGATAAAACGAATTTTTATTTCAGATTTAATAATAATTTTTTATGTACACGTGCGTTGTAATTTCTATGTACTTATTCAACAATAATTATATAATTTATCCTTGTACAAATACTGATTCCAAGTTGCAATTAAAATGTTTAAATAAAAATTAACTTTTAGAAAGTTTTTAGGTGAAGATATATTTATGCTGAAAATAATGGATAATGACGTAAGAAACAAAACTTAAAAATCGTGTCATTTTTTAAGCGTTCATCAGATGACTTTTTCTAATCTTTTGTTTTGAACTGATAAATAATATGATGAGTAATAAAAATTCGACCAGACATATATACGAGTAGTTTCGCTCGTGGAACCTATCGTCACCCCCAAAAAAATTGAAGGTCTACCTAATTCTAAATTCAAAATTGATGATTAATTCTCATCCTCATGTCTTCGTCAATAATCTTTGATTGCGTTATTCGTTATTCATATCGAATCGGAAGGAAGGAAAAATACAAAAAATGTTGGACTGTTTATAACTTACATAATATATTTACTTTATATAAACTATTCATTTCACCTACCTCGTGAACGAAAATAAATTAAATATCATTCGTTTCGCTTTCTCATTGCTTCCTCCTAATTTAAGTTAAATATAAAGGCACATTAAATTATCACACATAGATAAAGGGTGAGTCAAAAATACATAAATATTTGCATGCACACATTTAAATATCTAGTCTCTCGCTTGCTTGTTACCAATAATTTAATCAGTTCAATTTCAAATTGGCATTACTTTTCTGCTTTAGTCTTTAAAATTCCATCATATTTAATTAGAAGGCAAGGGGAAGTTTTAATGCTAGAATTTTTAATTAGATTATTTTCATATTATTTGCATATTTCATTTGGTCGTGGTCGTAGGATTAATTGGAAAGGAGTTCATGTTCGTTTGGGACTGTGTGGAGCTGTTCGTGTGGCTTTCATAAGCTTGTATAAATTCCTAATATTAAATACAGTCTAAAAAATTGTCTTGTTTATGTAAAAATTATATAGCTGCACCTTTTAGTAATCTGCTATCGATTTAAACAATCTGATTTTGTAAAATAATTTTCCTTATAATAACTTCTGACTATTTCTACATTAGTGAGCGAGCACGTCTTAATAATGCTAAAATATATATATATAGGATATAAATATAATTTGATTATGTATATTGAATTGACTATAATAAAATTGGGCACTTGGTTGATGAAAAATGACAATTATTTTATATCTCTTGTTATTACAAGGAATTAGGAAGCTAGTTGTTTCCCCAATCAGGATGACAATCCAAAAAGTTTCAACGCGTTGTATGTTGTTGCAAGGGCTACATCCTCCGGAGATTTGCCCATGAGTGCAGCAATAAGTTCCACGGTACATGGGAGGGAACAAGGCTCATTCCTTTGGAACGTGCAGTATCGATTGAGGAACATCATTGATCTGTGAAATTATCCGGAGGGAAAAGTTTTGTCGTTAACTATCTCATTCTGTCATACTCATAATGTGAACTTAAATTGAACTTATTGTTCCATTGCCATAATCATACCTCTGTGTAATAACTTGCTTCACCTCCGCTGGCAACTTGGCGGATCGAGTATTGGGAAACATAAACGGTGCGTCTGTCTCAATCAATAGCCTATCCAAAGGAACAATATTATCCGATAGCATCTTACGAACCCCATCCTCCGTCTTATCCTTCCAGACATAACCCGTAATCCCGATATAAAGACCCATGTCCAGGTAGGCCTTGGCCTGGGTTACATTTCCGGTAAAACAGTGGATAACTGAAGGTGGTAAGGATGACTGATATTTCTTTAATATTCCGATCAGTTCATCGTGAGCATCCCGCTCGTGGAGGAAGAGAGGCTTGCGAAGTCGACAGGCCATGGCTACCTGCTTCTCAAAGACCTCCAGTTGGGTGTCGGGTGGAGAAAAGTTCCGGTTGAAATCCAATCCGCATTCTCCGACTAGGAATGGGAGTGAAATATGAGATGTTTTAGTCAAGTCAAGGGTTTCAATTTCACTTTTAATTAATCATGTCATGTCATAAACATGCAGTTTTTCTGCATGCATTATTTATTTTTACCTGCAACGCATTCGGGGTTGGCAAGTATGGCTTCGATTTCTGCCTCGGACGTCTCATCAAACGTTTTGGCATCGTGTGGGTGAACTCCTGCAAAAAAATAATTTCAAATCGGTATCTCTTATTTAAAATTGTCCGAAATATTTTCATTTCCATTCATTTCCAGCATATTATTCAATATAATATTTAGCATTTGCCGGGAAAAATACTGACCTGCAGTCGAAAAGAGAGTATCTGGAAACAACCGCGTCAGTCTTAAAGCTTCCTTACTGATTAAAACATTTGTTCCAGTAACCTACAAATTCATATCACAATTTAGCACTTTCCCATTTTGTTTTATGAAGCATGAACGAGAATTATTGAAATAATTTACGCGTAACGTATCAATTTTTGTTCATTTGCTTGTCATACCATAATCTTCTGAACGCCCGACTCCTTCGCCCTTTGTACCACGGCGTCCACATCCCTTGAAAACTTTTTGTTTGTCAGGTTGGCCCCAATGTCAATTAAGATGTGGTTGCTATCCACCATCTCATTCCCGTTCGCCGCCCTCACGTCCTCCAGAATGTCGGAAATAGTTGCCATTTTTCTTACTCCTTTCTCTTTCCTCCCCAACAATGTAAATGACTTGATATTACTCGTACAGTAGTTAATTATCACACTATAACTATTACTATTGCGATGTCTATGACTCTCAAGTTCAGAATGAATTAAACTGACCGAGCAAAGATAATTCAGATCCCGATTACGATTACTGACGTTGCTTCTGACTCGTCCCCTGACGTAATCAAACTGTTTTCTCCTGCAATGGAACGGTAAACTACACCCAAGTGCAGATAAACTCTTTGAGAGATGAATGATGTCGACTTTAATAACCTCTCTCACAGCCCCAAACACTTTTTAATCCATTAACTTTATTATTATTGCCCACACGATTAACTTTGGGACAAGTACAATGGAAATAAAACTGGGCTATATGGCAATTTAAGAGCGCTACACATTCATTGAATTGAGCCAAGAGAGACGCCAACTCGCATAACTTTATTTTAACACTGTAATTTTTACCTCCATGTAAAACGGACGGAGATTCTTCTTTGAGATAAATAGTTTCAACGATTCATTGATCTTGATCACAGTAATTTTTAAGTGATTGTGCTTAGTCTTGAATGAACATACTTCAACTTCCTGAGAGTCTTGCATAAAAATCAGGAGAATGAATTTGGTTGGTTTGATACAATTTATATGCTTTACGTTGTTAACAATGAAATGACACAATCAACTCGACTCAAATTATGTTTTGATTGTTAGAACATGACCAGAACTAATATGGCATATGCGCGTAGTATGTAAAATGTAATGTCTCTGTCTAGATGAATCTGATTCTGACTGATGGGTTGTTGCATTACTACATTTAGATTTAGTAATACTAAAAAATGATCAGATCAAAATGATGACGATCATATCCAAATCCAAAACCAACCCAGAAGAAAAATGATTCATAAAAGAGTTGAGTTTAGTTAGGCACATGTATTGCTACTTATGCATATGAAAATAAAATGTTATATTGGATGAGACGAACTGTTCAGAACAGAGCGACCATTTCATAATAGTCATATAGTCATAGTCATGAATATAATCGTGATCATTGAAGGAAAAGTACCAAAAAGACCACCAACAAGACACACCTTAATATATTCCAAATCCAACCCTTCTATTTTTACACATTCACGACTTTAACTTGTTGACTTGTCTATGTCTGTTCTGTGCAAGTCAGTAAAATAGCTTGGTTGCATTGCATACTTAATATTATACAGATGTGGGAGAATTTTTTTCTCTCTCTCATCCCATGTCTCATGTGCACATTAACTGCATGAAGAGAACAAAAATGCATGCAACTGGTGAGAGATTATCATGGATGGATAGTGATACTGATATAGTCAAGTCAAGTGAAGTCAAATGAAGTCAAAATGGATATAGCCAATATAAGAAATAAGTACATGCATATTCTGAATCTGAAATATGGGATCTATTACATCTTCTTATCTAATCAGCTAAAAATTAGCTACATGCATGGCTACATTAATATTTCTTGTTTAAATTTTATATGCATGCATGAATTGGAATGAATTGAATGTTAGATTATTTTAGCTTTGGCTTTGACTATGATTATATGTATGAAATGGGGGCGGTTTACAGTTTCAGGCATAATTTGTCTTTGTCTCGCAATCAGACAATAATCACAACAATCAAAGAAATGACATGAAGACGACATTGAAATTTATTGTTTTACTTTGCCTTTAGCCAAGATTCTCTCTTCCTATATGATCATATCACGATTCAATGTTGATTTGAACTACCCATTCCAGATGCCTCCCACTCCCACTCCTTTTCATATAGGTACAGTCTCTGAGCTCTGAAGTCTGAAGTTTGATCTGAAGTTGATTCTTCATGAAAAAAAACTTTCCCCTGGAATTAATTGCGTACGTGATAAAAACGTGAGCAGCAATTGCAATTTGTACTTTTTTAAGAGGAAAAAAGATAAAAGTTATTTTTTGTAAAGATAAAAGTTGAAAGGAATGGAATGGGTTGGGGGTGGAATGGTATTAAAAGCAATTGGGATAATGCATATGGGTTTGTTCAGTGGAGATTGAGAAGCTCCAACTGTCACGTAGAATTTAAAGAGATTCCGAACGTAGCAGATAATGAATGGTACTCCTCCATTATTCAATGTCTTGTGGAGTTACTCACTTTTCACCAAGACCAAATGCATACAAACTACTTCCAAATACCGATTCCAATACTATGGATCAAGTACTTACTTACCTCGAATTCGTATGTCTGGTGAGGAGATCAGCAATAATATCGGCATCAGAGACAAA
>JAQIXQ010001410.1:0-14863 GCA_034700485.1 Pseudosinella alba | reverse complement strand
GAAAACCATTTTCTCACTCTAAACGATTTTCTCTGGGCTATTTTTCAAATTGATCATCCCCAGTTTAGAGGAATCTCACTCTCTAAACTATATAAAAAATATTCAGCTAGGACGACGGTATTTTCCATTTCCCAAGTTTAAAAAAACAGCCTTCGCCTCCCTTCCTTCAATAAACTGCTACGCTACAGTCCAATTGAATCCGCGAGGGGAAAAGCTTGCATGAGCCCATATATGAAACTGCGAAAGCAGAATCGTCGAATAAATGGAATACCAGTTCAGCACCCATCCCCCTTGCTTTCGCTTGTCTCGGGAAATATTATGGGCTTTTAGTCATGTCATTAGTCTTCTTCTTCCCGTAAAATTCGACTATTTCCTTGATGAAATGAGAGGAGCATTGCCATCATCATACCACACCACCTAACCTAATGTTATTCCTTGTATGGCACCAATTCCACCTCGTTTTGTGAGAGGAAGGTCGGGTACGTGGAATTTTAAGAAGTGGAGGCACTTTTACACGTTCCCTCTCCTCTCATTCATGAGGGAAAAGCACGAGCAACACCAAAGAGCCAAACCAGGACCCACTTGTATTATGCCCCATCTATAAACTCTGGCAAACGCTACTACACAGAATTTGATATAATTTTTCCCACGAAAATAATATGCGCTAAAGAGGATATTATATTTAGACTTGTGAGAAGGCTACTACAGTACGTACTTAAATATATGTGATATTTGTGATGCTGGAGATGCCGGAGTTCTCGCACCAACGCATCGCATCGCCCCAACTAAACTACATCAAGTAGTACCAGCACCTCAGCCCTTTACCAAAAAGGAGAATATAAAGAGAAAGATGAAATATGAGTCAGGTTCTTAATGATGATAGTCATGATGTTGAGTAATGACGGTCATTATTTTGGAACCACGGAATCGAGACAGCATAACAGCAACTTAGGTACTGGTGGGAGTATAACGGTAACGTT
Source organism: Pseudosinella alba (assembly GCA_034700485.1). NCBI lineage: Eukaryota > Metazoa > Arthropoda > Collembola > Entomobryomorpha > Entomobryidae > Pseudosinella > Pseudosinella alba. The sequence goes on along the minus strand of JAQIXQ010001410.1, from coordinate 13,883 downwards.
ACGTCCTCGGTCGGTCCTCCGTACATCTCCTCTCCTCTCCCATGAAAGAATGAAAATCTCAACTTGGTAGTAGACAGTTCATCTAATAAAAAAAATCTGTCGAGCAAAACCTGACATTTGCTATATAACTTGGGTACATCTACAGTGCAGTGATCCAGTCTGTTGAACTACCATCACCATTATCATCACCATCATCGTCATCATCCACCTTACGACGACGACAGGTTTAAGAGAGTATTTTCCTCCATCACCAATATACTCCAACTTTGGGAGAAGGAAAGAAGAAGATGATATTTTATATGTTAAAGGAACTATATACATAACACATATTTCATAAAGGATGAATGAAGATCATCCAGTGACTCTTCCACTTGACTGCGGAAAGTAAACTTTCTTTAAAGAAAAAGAAAACAAAACAATTGACAAAAGAGCAGAGCATTTTTTTGCCTGCAGTAGACCCAATATATAAGTAGCACTAGCACTCATACTAAAAGTGGATGAGCTCCTTCAACTGAAGGATCACTTTCCCTCCAATAAATCTAGCAAGGATTGTGACATTGCAATAACTTACTCCAGATATTATTGTTAATATTTTCTTGAGAAAAAAAACTTTGACTGGGGATGGGAACCCCAAAAAGAAAAAGGGAAATTGAGAAGGCTCCACAATTTTTAAAAACATAAGCCGGACAATAAGACGGACGGAAACCACTACCACCATTTATTCCCCCATTATTATTACCCAACCATTAACAATGGTTTACATAAGGGGGGAGGAAAAACTTTTTGATGGCTGAGGATTGACCATAAAATAGCTCCCCTTTCCTTCAGATTCAGATAAATTACAGCATCCTTCATCCTGTGACAACGTCATTCTGTGAAAGTTATAAAAAGAACTTATTTTATATGGGGAGCAAATGCAATAATAATACAGCATTTAGCGGATTTATGGCCACTTTCCATGTTTGACATAAGTCTAGCAAAACCAGGCATGATGATGATGATTTCTCCATTTTTCGAATGTTGTAAAAAATGGAGAACAAGAATAGAAAGAGAGATGGGGAAAGAGCAAAAGCCGCTGTTCCAATAATCAAAACGCTCCACTGTTTTTTTCCGTATTCCGTGGAGAAAGTCCGGATCCAGAAGTACGTAATAAAGCAATAAAAATGGTCTGATAACAATGATTATAATGATACGACCTCTCCATTCCCATTAGAAAAGTAGTTGTAGTTGTAGTTGTACTGTGCCCTTGTACATGGACTATTATAGTAGCGGATGGGGGAGGCAGTAGCCCAGTCAAAAATATAATCTGATATCAACTATCAAAGTACCTATCAAGTGTAAGTGAAATTGCACGATAATACTAGCACTGGCCAGTTTTCTATTATTATTACTTTCTTCAATCCAGTATAGTGTATCTTTATATTGCAGATATTATGCATTTCTTTCCTCCGCTGCTGTAGTTAGTTTCTTCGTTACTTATCTTCTAAATACGATGGGGGATGAGAAACAAGTCACGTTTATCAACCAAGCACACCATATATATGGCAGAAGCCTCCAAACCAAGTCCCAGCTTTTAATAATAATAATGCCTAGAGAGATATGATATAATCTTCAAAATACTATTAGATACTTTAAATATAACTTGAGCTACATGAGCCCATTTTTTGAGAAAATTGTCTGGAAGATAGATAGTTGGAAAGTGCTCAGATTGCACCGGTTACAGACATCATTGCAAAACTTACAACAAAGCCTATTATAACTACAATACAAAATATGCATGTACATAAACCGAAATATTCTCCTCATATGATATTTTTTCAAGATATTCTTTACCATGTACAGAAAAGAAACGCTGTAATAACTTATACAATTATTTCTGGGAAGAAGTAGAAATACATTTCCCCCTTTCATTCTCCTTTCTCTTTTTTACTTTCCCATTTTTGAATGCCTAAGCCTTCTGCTAGATATGGAGAAAGGACATATGATGTGTGGAGGAGAAGAATACCCTCATCTGTCTGTCTTCTTCAATCTTCAATCTCCCAACTTTCATGTTCATATGTACATTATACAGCTCAACAATGGGATGTAGAGAAATTATTTTGGAGAAGTATCATCCAGAAATGGAAAGATATGGAACAAGAATATAGAGAAGGCCTACAACTGCTTCTCCCAATCTCTCCCTCTTCAGTCCCTTCTCTATCTTTTTTATTATATTTCTCATGAAAAAGAGTGGAATTTCATGTGTCGGAGAAATGGCTGTATTTATCCGCATCATCATACAATAAAAAAATCTTGATCTTAAGTAAAAAGTGAGACAAGAGACGACGCTCCTTTACCCACTATCTCTTTTTCTGGAGTGTAGCATAAAGTTTTGTTTGAAATATTGTGGCATATGCAATTCTCCTTCTTTAACAAAACTACATAACTCCTTGGTAAAATATATATGAAGTATAAAGTATTTCAGCACATGACTGTCTTCATGTTATCGACTTCACCAACAGTTAAAATGAAAAGTTTACATTTCTCTGTAACATTTTAAACAAACACCGACAGACACTATAAAAGGAATCAAAGAATTAACTTCCAGGCTTTGCTTATCTAGATGGTAATTCTTCACTTGCATTTGATTTTGCATATATTTTTGCATCTAACAATGAATCAAAGTTAAATGACGATAACGACTATTTCAGCATTTCATAGTTAAATTTTTCCAATAGGTCATCGGTCCATTTGTGTGGTCATCAGTAATCAATAATGTCAATGAGTAATAATTTTCCAGTAAATGTTTTGCTATTCAACTCTTTATCCCATCACTCCCTTCCTATCCACAGCAATGTAATAAAAGGAGACATGTGCATTAGATCTGACTGGAGTGTAAAACCCAAGACGTCCTAATCATCATCATCCCCCCTTTTGAAGTCATCGCCAACGACTTTCACCATCAACTTCTTCGTCTTAATGTCACGTCACTGCTGTTACCATTTTTTCCTGCAGTGTCAACCCGTCTTTGTAATTCCAAGAAAATTCTTAAGCGTTTGCAATTTCCAAGAACATGAGCAGGGAAAAGAGGGGAAAGGACATGTGTCTTATGCCTTCATCATCATCGTATGGGTCGGGTGGGTGGTGAATCGAGTGACTAATGTAATGAAGAAAGGGTTGAGGAAATGGCTCGTCGTTTCTGAGCTAGAGTAATGAGACTCATTACCTCCGCCTCTACTACAACTGCTGACAATGGAATGGGAGCAAGGGTCTCCTCTGAAAGCAAAATGATATAATATATTTTCAGGAATTTATAAAAGTAGTAATGGAATTTTTAGCAGTACATATATACGTAGAGCTACTTTAGCTGAATTTACTAGAAAAATAGTCTTCATGCTCCCAGTGTCCCGACCTCCACAAGATACACCAGCATGATATTAAGACACCCTTGTCTGCAGTGTAGAAAAAAGTACTTGGTTGTAACATGTTGGTCGGTGAACTTATCTCCTCAATTCGAAGTTTACTAATATGTATCAGGAAGAAAAGTTATTATGTAACTATTTTTGCATTTTATAATAGGAGAGTGATACGCTAATTTTCATTTGTTTAGAACTAAAAACTGGAATATAAAATCCAGTCAAACTCAATTTTATTATAAGAAATGACTAATTTTATGACTGATTTTGCTCGCTTTAAATAACCTCTTGAATACAATTCTAATAGCAATAATATTTTATTATCTTGAATGTAGACAAGGCATAAATTTCAATGGATATAAAAATGCCAACGCTGTAATCACACACAACGGGATTGTAATAATAATTTCATATTTTGCACATGTAATGTTTAGACGTTTATTCAAGTTTCGAAGGACATTTGGAGTATCAATAAATTATTCAGATCTGTTCCATTTCAATTCGGTAAATTAGTTGTGAATTAGTCTTGCATTTGACGATATTTTTAATTTTATATTATTCAATCACGTTTTGCACGATACGCAATATTTTAGTCATAATTTGAATATAATCCTGCTGATATTAAAATATTAAATCAGGCCCTGCATCACTAATTTTCATTTCAGATAGTGGTAATGCTCATGCAAATAACATTGATTGACATATCAATGTAAGCCTTTTGGGTTACCCTGTTCAAGCCATTTGGCTCTTACTTAAAAAAAGCTCACTGAAGGATATGAGTCCATCGCCATTGTCTTTACTTTAATATCTCCTTATTCCAAGTACTCATTCATCTCTTCCTCATCCTCATCGCTACAATCTGCAGAATGCAACTTGATGATTTTATTATCATCCCTCCTCTGAAAGAGCATTTCCCCTTCGAAGTCAACCAGCCCATGCTTCCTTGCCCGGAGCAGGAGTCCCACCACCTTATTCGAGATTACTGTGTAGGTTTGGAATAGTTCTCCAAACGTGACAATATAGGACCCGTCACTATTCCGTATTCCAATTTGTCGGATGATGCTGCACAACTCGACAATCTCCTTGCTGACATGGCTGTGAGCTTTCAATCCTCTCATTTCCGTCTTGGATCCTTCTGGGGGCCTTCCATACCTAAAAGAAAAGTGGCATGAGTCATGACATGAAATATTCGTACTTATGTTATATTTTCAATGTCAAAAATGATGTTTTTCTCCAAAAGTACATCTATCAAAGAGTACAAAACACAACCTTGGATCGTCCTTACTAAGTCCAGCACTGGTAACTTGTTGAGATCCATCACCCTCCTCTCCACCACCTCCTGTCGGCTTCTTAAATGACTTCGAAAAAGGATTCTTTTTCTGATATTCCTGATTTTTCTCTGCCTGCTTTTGAAAAACATTCACTCTGTCTGACAGTTTGTCGTTGCCAATAATTTTGATCACGTTTTTATTAGATTGTCCAGCAGCAGCAGGAGCAGTGGCGGCAGACTCTTCTGACATGACTAGGTACTTAAGAGCTGAAAAGTAATTATTATATATGAAATATGGGACGCTGTTGTAAGGAATGAAATAAGATATGGGACAACTTACTTATATGTCAAGGAGAAGGGATAAAAATATTTCCGCAGATTTTGTTGTAATATATGAAATTACTATTTCACGCACAAATTCAAAAATTCCATAATAATATAATTATTACTTTGACTGCGTGCAAATATTTTAACTAGGCTTCATGAAACTGCGTACACAGTTTGCAGACAGCCAAGGAAATTGGCAACTGAATAGCTGATTGATATATTGGTAATAATGCGCTGATTGGAATTAGAAAATCCAATAACATACAGAATGTTTTTTACCTATATTATATCAGCAGTCAACAAGAGTTGAATAGCAACTGCTGACACTGCTGAGGAGATGATATACATTCATATATCGCTTATGTTGGTAAGCACATGCATTTTTAACATAAAAAAACAAGGTTATAATAATCTGCTACACATTCATTTTGGCATACAACGCAAAACAAGCATTTTTTATCAAAGCTTTAAAACATACATGTACTAAGTAAAATACATTACTTGTAAGTAATGTTACTCTTGTAATCTAGAGTTCATATTTAGAGTGAGAGCAGCATGCAAACGTCGTCCTTACCAGTATCATCAACGAGCCGCTCGGAAAACCTGCATGATATAAAAGAGTGAATGTGATGGTTTGAAATAATATGGGCGTTAAAGTAGGAACCATGATATGAATGCAAATTGGTTATGAATCATGATTAATGATATAAATTTGTGCCTACTGTAAGCTTATGATAATCAACAAAGAATTTAAATGCATGCGTAAATTGATTTTCATTTGTATATTATGCTTTTTTAAATATAACTTCTAGTTTAAAAAAATATGCGTTTCTAATATGTAATGCATTTTTAGCAAACAAAAATAACTCAAATCACAACCTTGAATATATCGAATGCGAAAATCTTTTACAGTCACTGTAATTTATTTTTGGAAAGCAACCTACACACCGTATCACTTATCAATTCGCATCTTTTCAGCTATTTCATTTTTGAACGTGAGGCTTGTGTTGCAGTGCACTGATGCATTAAGATCAGAGTATGTACAGTGGACAATGTGATGTAATTTTAGCACAATCTCAAGTTATCCTTACGCATGTTGATTTAAGTTGAAACGGCTAAAGTTTAATTAAAAATTTGTGTGGTGCTCTTCATATTCTAAATAATGTTACGCAAAAATCAATGCGTATTCCCTACTTTGTAACAAGCAAAGAAGCAAATATCAACATCAACGGAACTCTTCATGTTAGCGAATACTTATCATTGCAACGGACAAAGACAGTTCGCACCATCTATAAAGAATTTGGGAGGAAACAACCTCCATCCAGTGTAACGGTGTTCTCTCACCAAAAGGTTTCGATTCGGAGACACCGGGTGGAGTTCTTGTTTCCAAACGGCCCGTTGTGGAACCGAAGCCAAACGGAGAAATGTAGTAGAAAGTTGGATTGGATTGAGCTGTTTAGCACAAACTCATAGACAAAGTTTCACAATAATAGCAATTCATTCCTGTATTTATGTAATAATTCCCCAGAAACTTACCTTCCTTGTAAACTCTCAATGATCGGATGATAACTGCTTACTCTGAACTTTCTTCTCCGCAGCAGTACTCGGAGGAAATATCAAAAATTACTTAAGTAGCAATAATTCGTACACGGAAAGGCTGTCATCATCATCATCATGATCGCCCACATCATCTTATAATTTCTTCAGGCATAATATTATTTCCATCCTCCTCCTACCCAAATTAAAAGCATATCATTGTAATTTGTTGAAATGTAGAAAAAAGTATCCAGAAAGCGTTATATTAATAGGACTTCATCGACACACTCTACATTTCCACACCTTTTCCTATTTTTTTTTTACGAATCTGAACCGAGTAAATTGTCCTCAATGGGAAACTCTCTTATCATTTGCCGGCAGGTGACTGGGATGACAAGGACTTTTAATGTGATTTTTGTGCGTGAATGCTAGAGCGTAAAAAGAAATTAAGATTAATGGCATGTCGATGTTCTTTCCACTTCTATTGGGAGGAAAAAATATCGGGCCTATTTTTTTTTATAAAAACCGTTTTTTCTTCAGGTTCCCTCTTTATGGGCGCCACTGATGCAGAGAGGAGTCATCGAATAGCAGTAGAATTCATGCACTTAAAGAAAAAATCCCACTTTTGGCTCTTTTTTGGAAGGTACTGCTTTTAATGGAGCTTACTACTTTTACCTCCTCCTACCTAGCCAACAAGCAAGAGAGAGGGAGAGAGATGACAATAATATTAAAAATCGAAGAATCTAATGCTCTTTATTATATGTACTTGGGTATAAATGCAGTTTTTTTTTACAGAAATTGAGAATAAGCATTAGGTATACCTGTAAGCTTGATCAGGCACAACCCCACCACCACCACCCTGTCGCCATTCGGTTCACTTTCTCTCTCAAATAGTAGGATTGAAGCTTTGCCTTCATTGCACTACTGCCGGCATTATATATCATTATCTAATTCACCATCCATCCTTTTCTTCACCCTTTCCCAAATATTTCATCACCATCATCATCAGCATCAGCATCAGGAAAAAAGAGAAGAAAGCAATTGGCAAAAGGAAAAGTAAAAAAAGGTCTTAGGAAAGGTATTTGGTAAGAGCTGAGTCTGAGTCGTTCCCGATATATTATAGGATTTTATTCCTTCTTCATTTTTAGAATTTTCTAGATACGAATAGAAAATCCTATCATCATCATATCATCATCAAGGAGCTTTTTTTCTCTGAGAGCATTTCTTTGAGAACTCTTCCGATTTATTCCATTCTCTCGTTAATTTAAATCTATATTGTATGCAAATGCATGGTAGATGGGAACTAGCATTTTTTTATTTGTCTGTGCGACTGATGATGAGGATGGGAAATGTACAAAATATGGGCTTGCTTTGATTTGTATGCAAACTTTTATCCCTGTGTGTCTGTTGTCTAGTCAAACTCATCGTTTCCACCGCACCACTACCGTCACCATCATCATTTTCTTTAATCCTGTCGCGTTGACGGTGAGGAGGAATCAACCTTCGCATAACAAAGGAAAGAGGGAAGGAGAATGATGACGATGAAGATGAGGATGAGGAAAGCCAACAGCAACACAACAGTAAACAACAAACCACCCATCGAATCCAATACACACCTATATAAATCTTATTGAAATGACTTTCCCTTTCATTTCCATACATTACTAAAACTACGCAACTTTTTTATAGCATTTTATGTTCCTTACTTTCTTCAGAATTTCAAAGGAATGGATTATTTCAAACATGATTATGTGTGAGCTACGGAGAGGAGAAGGAAACCCGTTTCAATTTCCTCTTCTCACAGGAACTTGATCATTTATTGTATTTTATGGGGTCCTTACCTTAACCTATATATAGAACTAGAAGTGTAAGTAAGCACGTGGAAATGTTTGTGAATCAAATTCTTTGAATGGTAAAATTAAGACAATGATATACTCATATTGTATGAACAAGTTTAACAAAAATCGTTCTGAGATGCCCATGCCTGACTCTGCTTTGTGGAAAGAAGTCAAGTTAAAGCCTTATGAAATTATAGAAGCGATTTTCCGTAACCTTGTCATGCACGTGTTGGCTAGTGAAAGGAGATCCGAGAGAAAGTGATGACGCAAACACATTCCTAGAAGCAACACGACTGTTGCTGAAAATAATTATGAGTACCATTGCAAAGATTGAAGACAGTATATTACCTAACAAAGCTGTACGAGTCAGTTCAGCTAATAGTAAGTAACTATGTTCTTGAAAAATATTAGACTACTTTCCCTGCGTGTCAGTCGTCATTCGATTTGTAGTTATTTTTTAACGTCAGTTCTGACACTGATTGCAGGTAATTGTCCAGATTATTATTTTTTAGCCAAACGCATCTCGTAGAGCAATAGCAGAGCTAGAATTCGCACAATAAATTGAAAAAGTATTCAACAAATCGGAAACGGTGACTGCTTATTATCTTTCGCTACAAAAACCGGATGGATTTACCTATATTTTTTTTGACGGCACCCAGAGGTGTCACAATAAAATATGATCCGCAGTTTTGCCTCTAACAACTTCCCAGACGCAGCAATAAGTTAGTGAGGTGATCAGAAAGCTCATATGACTCTTATAAAGACGGTTACAAGGTAAGTAAGCAAATATTTTGCCCGGTAAATAAAGTTTAAATACTCCTCTGTCATATTTTCAATTCAATAATAAACCTGTGTTATTTATACACACACACACCCTTGAGTGGTGAAATCTTCAAGGCATTATGTATATAACCTTAGCTAAATATACTTGCACGATGATCGAAAGTATGATAGTCATCATCTCAAGGTCATCGTCATCATTTTCATTAATTAGGAAGCGAAAGTAAACTAGAAACGTAGTTGGATCCAGATATCCATATAGATTACCTGTGAAGTATTTGCACAACTTGTTTCCGTCTTTTACGACGTTTTTCAACTTTCTTTTTCTCCTTTCCATTTCCCATACGATGATGACTAGAGCATTTCAGAGAAATGGGCATACAAGAAACCCATCACCACATCCATGTATGGGCTGAGAGGATCATATGTAATGTAAGTACCATATTATTATTATGGCTTTCTTTCCTCCAAAAAGAGAGATTGTGATAAAAGGTAGTCTCCTTTTGAGCAGAGATTGATATTTCCTATGTATAAGAATATATGATGCTTTTAAAAAGGGGTTTATGTGTGTCAGCTCCTTTCAGTTTTGTTAAAGACGGACCCTTCCCATATTCAAGAAGATATTCCTTTATAAAGGAAGTAGTCCATGACAAAAAAGACTACTTCTAAAGAGGAGAAAGTCTCCGGAAAAGGCTTCACTTAAGCGCATATAGGAGGAAGAAAGTTGACTGTATTTTATGTATTTCTTGACCTGATCTCCGTAAAGAAACAGGCCTTATGCGGAAGGGTCACTCAACAACAGTGGCCTTTAGAGCAAGTCCCTTAAGTAATAGCTACTCTCAATTCTCAAATCAAAATAAAAAAAGATCAGAAGAAATAGAGCATCATTATAAGAACAAGAAAGAGCTTTTTGTTTCTAAAAAAGATGAGCAGTTGAAGAGCGATTCCGGGTATACTCATGTGGGAAATAAGTTACTTTCCAGTTACTTATTTCCCAAAATAAGATAAAAACAATAGGCTTCAATTCGAACGATGATGATGATATATGACATGATGTATATTGGTACATATATTATTTACGCACCCATTTACACGCGTGTTTCCAGTTTATATTTCTCCTTCCCTAACATTATAATAGTGTTCCATTTCACTATTTTGTCTGCTGCTGAAAGTGGGAGGGTAAAAATAGGGACCGGTAGGAAACTGGCCATATTTCAGAAATGAGATATCATAATAATAGTAATAACCGAAAATGGGAAACGCAGTAATAGTGGTATCCACAATCACAATCAATAAAAACAAAAAGGCAGAAAGGCATTTATACTTCCTTTCTTCCGATAATAAAAGAAATATAAGTAGGTAGTTTATTTTGAGGGACGTTTGATGCGAAGCAAGTTTGCTTGCTGTCAAGTGGTCAAGAAAATTCCATGTTGTTTTTTTGAAGGGATGTCGAATATTATTATTCCAGCATGTAATGTCATACAATTTCATATTTCCGTGTACACACTCATTCGTTAGTCATAAACGCACAATTCAAAGCGAAATAGGATGTTGGAAGCGACCTGGTTATGTGCAGAGATATTTTTGCATCGCTTGTGTGTGGCAGTAACTTTGTCATAAATTCTTGTTTCTGGAAACTCATATATAGAAAGTACAAAAGATGAAAGATGCGCATACTTTAGTATGTGACATAACTAATACATACTGCTCTTTTTGATTGTGTACTTGGACAAGTTTGGGCAAATCAAAGTAAAAGTATGTACATAAAAATTCAAACTTGCATTATATGCTTTACAGTGAAATAAAACATTGCAAGATTGCTCTAGCTATGAATATGAATGTAGATGGGGAGAAAGTCGTGAAACTTTACGTTCCTTGTTTAGCCTTCAAACTACTTGCAATTAATAGGCGATAATAACATCTATAACGAGATATTTAAAGCATTGAAGAAATCAAAATAGTAAGATGGATTTATTTATCCGGTTCATGTTTTGTCATTTAGTGTTTGGCTGTTCCAGAGTTTTATTCGCATATTGTGGTAAGAGTGGTATTCTGCAACAAATACTAATACCTACTTTAAACTTATGGATTTAAGAAATAATTTTAAAATGATTATGGTTATTAAATACGATTTTCTTTTTACATAATTTTTAATACCTAAATCATAGATTTGGGTGTCAATCAATCATTATAAGTGTGCTCTAAGCATATAGTTTTCGTTTATTCCACCTGAACTTTGATAGTCTAAGGAAAACCGCACCATATAACACACCTTTTTCTACTTTTTAAATTTCTAGCTCCATTAAAATTATTCCGTGACTCTTAGATCCAGCATCTTAGTTCAGGTTTAGGAAAATATATGTTTCAGCAGAAGTTACAGTCAAATAAATACAAATAACACATGTACAGACAAAGATGCAGAAGACTTCATGGATAACATACTGATATTTATGAACGTGTAGCAAAACCGATGTTGATTAGTAGTTTGAAAAACAGTGAGCAAGTCAACACAATTAATGTCCCCGTCCACACACCACTGCAAAGCAGAGTGGAAACCAGGAAGAGGAAGTACTTATCAAATATGACTTGTATTACAGTACTACCGAAACCAGATACACTGGCTTTCCCTCATTTTCTCCCTTGTTTCCTCAATTCCCTTTAATGACTTGTTGCCTCTTACTGTTCCTTGTTCAAATGCGGTGATGTTTCTTCACAGCATCTGCCAGTAAAACAAGTATGAATTAAAGTTGTATCTTCTCAGACCCTTTCACTAGCAAGAAAATGAGTTCATGGCCGAATTATTTAAGTTGTTCACTTTCTCATCATAATCAGAGCTTGTTCCAGGTTACTGCTAGTAATACTCCCCTACTACGTATCTACATTTGTACTATTTCCTATTTTGTAATTCTTACAAGCAATGAAACCAAAGAACTCTTTCCTTTTACTCATTCGTATAACCTTTTAATAGCTCCAGTGTATTGCATTGTCCCATTTAATCATTATCTATAACAGTAATAATTTCTCCAGAAATGACAGCGAATCAGGTTCCACTATTTTGCATAGCCACTCCCACAGGTTTAACAAGTATCAATGTTTGTATTATGTTGATAATGCATGATGATGATGATGATGATGAAATGATGACATACATTAATGGGGATGCATCAGCATTATTATTTTATTATTATGTTGCAAGTAGAGAAAAAAGTACACTTTAGTACCATACAGGCTAGCTTCTCTTACCCTTGGACTCTGCAAAACGTTATTACCAATCCATTACCTTTATTCCTTCCCGAAATGTTTTATTGGCATTGCAATATCCAATTATTCAATTATGCAATTTAAAAAAGCATTTTTTTGTAATATTTAAAGTAATTTGATTTCAAGTAATTAGGATTGTTCATCAACTGTATCTTTTTATCCCCTTAAGAATGTTACAAAATAAATATTAAAAAATATGCGTATACATAAAAAATAAAATCAAATGGATACAAATGCTTAAATTAACCGACTTTAATTTTTGCAATATTGACTCGTTCACATGAAGAAAGTGAAGATGGGCAAAGTACTCAATCACTAACAATAAGTAATCTTATGCTACTTTGAAACATTTCCTAAATTCAAATTCAATAATTATTCCTTTGCCATAATAGTATTATAAAAATAAAATAAATAAAAAGAGTTTATAATTTTGTCAGTTGTTCATCTTCGAAGCAGCTTTTCAACTTCTGTCAGATTTTATTTAACACGGTGTTGTCTTTCCTCTGATGGTGATATGAACAAGAAACGCACACTATTTTCAACCCAATGCTCAAGTTCTTATATAGTTTAACAGTTACAATCTAATAGTTTGGCCGGTGGCCGCTTTACATCCTTGCCATCATCTTTGTACTAAAATGGTTCCAATTCTGTTGTCCAATATGCAGCGCATCATATGTATTCATGGAAATTCAGTCTTAGTCTGAACTTTGGTGGGAGAGGACGTGCATTTCACAGTCGGTCTGGTGAAGCACCTCTCTAACCATTGGCACCATTGGCACCATTGACACCATTGACACCATTGGCACCATTGGCACCATTGACACCATTGGCACCACAGACATCATCACAGACTAAGACCAACTAACTTGCTAACCGAGTTGCAAGCACATACTTTGCACTAGTTCCTGGGCTTGCCCAGTTTAATTATTCGTAATTAATTGCAAAGTTGAATTTTAGTGCAAAAAAAGATCGAAATGTCATCTCCAGATATCCTGTTTTACAGCAATGTAAAACTGGAGAATGACAAGTGCTTTATTTGCCAGTTTTGAATGATTTTCAAAATTTCATCCTGAACTTGCCAATGTTTACGTTTGTAGCATGGGCAGGATAGGAGAGGCGAATGGGTGCATTTAAAATTCTGTGATTGTGCTGAGCCGAATTTTAATCTAAATGTTAGGAAGTGGCTACAATAGTGTTATCCTGCAGGTATAAAACGAGGAGGTGGTACGTTGGGTGACCACCGCGGCTCCAACAGATTGTGCGTCAGGCGTCGGTTGCCAAATTGTTCGCCGATGCATAATCTTGGGAGAGCCCCTTATTTATAATGCCTGGGGAGAAGCTACGGTGGCGGCATCCAACAAGAGGTAACATGGGGAGGGGGAACATCCTACAGGCGCTACCGTGCCAGTCGTGACCCCCGCCTGCCCCACAGGTACTGCTTCTGGCAACCCAAAAGTTGCCGTTGCATTTTTAATC
>JAQIXQ010001409.1:0-14869 GCA_034700485.1 Pseudosinella alba | reverse complement strand
TTTTTTTGAGTTCACTCTCCGATCGCGACCAGGATGGAGGCAAGTGGCCAACTGAGAGAGGAGAGGGGAGTCTTGTCCTCCTCACTCCAAAAACCCTACACATATTACACATACAAATACATAGACAGACAACACAGCTATGTGTATGATATGAATATGATGATGATGTGTTCGTCTAGTTCGTCTTCGTGTTGTTGAGTGGAGATATATGGAAAGGAACAAATTCAAATAAATACTTCTTCGCCTCGTTCTCATTCCTATTCCTTCACATAGCATAAAATATTGAGATAAAGTTACACAATCCAAATCCAAATCCAACCTGCAACCCTAGCCATATTACAAACAAGTATAGTATCGTTATAGATGGAAATGGAACGAACAGAATGAGCTTGAGAGAATGAGTAACTTTTTTGTAGATACTTTTATTTTATCCCAGCCATGTCATGTGTGGGGTCCTCGCATAGGAAAGGATTGTATCAGCAATTCAACATAAGCATAGCATTGAAGAGAATGGTAATATGGTAGGGGTCTTTCACAAAAATCGTTTCGTACAGAAGCCGTGCGAAAAACTATTCTTCAACTTGGTTAAATAATTATGTAATGCAATTTAGCTAATTGTGATTACCGTGCAGGAAGTTAAACTGAGAATTGTGAGAAGTTTGTAAATTATTTGGGGCGTTTGAGTTGAACAGCCCTTGACTAAGCATAAAGTTGAATGTTTTGGAGCTACATTTGAGTTTGGCCGATGACGATGTTGATGATGAGAATGAGATGACTGAAATGAGAATGAGAATGAGAAGCGAGCTAAAGCTGACAAGTTGCAAAAGTCGACTTTGTTTCGTGCTCTGATCAGAGGAGGAAGGAACTCAATCTTATTTACTTGTCTTAATTACTAATTCATCATTAAACTTAGCTAATTTAAAAGTTAACTACCCTTGCATTAGTGTCTCTTTCATCTTTAGTCGGGATATTAAGAGTTCGGTTCAGTCGGTGGAGGAAACAAAGTTTTAATTAAAGTTGGGTTGGAGTCAGCTGTTTTTGTAAAAAAAACCGAAGAATAATTTGGATCGCTTTTTGGTAAGATTTAATTCAATTCTATTTTTATGAGGATAAGCGTATTTAAATTGTTAATTGTTCCATTATTTTCTAATCATTCCACTCAGCTGTTTTTAAATTTAAAAGTGAATTGCCGAGCAGAGTCCTAATTTTTTTGGTTTTAATTTTACTATTCTTTTTAGAAAGGAGCTTCTCGTCTCGACCTTTGCTCTTCATCTGGTCTCCGGGTCATCATCAACTTTGTCGCGGTCGATTATTGATTGACTATCAACAGGCTCAGGAAACAGCGTAGCCGACATCCAGGTTGTCATTGTTGAAGCGGAACCGGGAAAGGAGAGAGCCAGCATTGATCAGATCCGGAAGTGGTCACTGAGCCCTTCAAAATGTCATCCCTACTCACCTCCGCAGGTATGTCCAATTATTTATCATCCTCATTCTATTCCCATTTCCCTTTATCTTTATCCGTGTCAACTGCTGAGGCACTATTATTACCGTGACACGATGGCTTAAGACATGACATTCTCGGACATGGAGAGCATGGCCAGTTTGGAAATAGGTTAAATAATCAACAGTCAAGCCTTGTTTAAGCCCCAGATCAATTTCATTTCTGACTTCAGCACAGGGCACAGGACCCTTTTTGCTAGTTGTTAATTGTCAAAAATAGTTAGTTGTTTCAATTCAAAGATTAATTAAGACCCACCCGTGCATAATTAGAACAAATTAGTGCTCTAATGAGCCTTGTGCCGCCAATTAGAACTTCATTTAATGTCATCAACATGTCACCATCATAATTTGATTGGATTTTTCCTTTTCCATTGATTCGTTTCGTGTCGACAAATGACAATGGAATGACACAGCATATTTGTGCCATCTCATTCTCATCTGAATGGATGGAGCCACGTGTCTCAACCCGCCCCATTTCCTCCTTGCCATTGACGAGCCTTGCAGCGGCTACGCTTATTCATGCCCTCTTCTTGTCTAAAAGTGCTTTTGCATCATTCATTTGCTTATTAAGCTTTACAACACTTTTTGCAGTTTCACCGCAAAAAAAGTTCAAATGCGTAAATCTAAATTTTAATTAAGTTAACTAGTAATTAAACTATTAAACAGTGTAAAATAATGCCACATGCTGAATGAAGTGGCGGTGTTGGATAAGACGTAACATGGGTTCGCAGTCAAGTCATTTAACTTTCCCTGTTTAGTTTATTGTCAGTTGCTACCAAAAGCACCAAAAAAAATACGCTTTGATTTACAAAGTTGGTTGACATAGGTTAAAATTGTTAATTGATAATTAAAAGTGGAGAGTTGTTTGGTTAAGTTAGTCATTGAGAACGGAGGGTGCATTTAAGTAATTAACTAGTAATTACGACTACGACCCAGCAAAATGGGGAACTCCACAACCAAAGAGGAGGAATCAGCTGATAATGAAAGGACTTCATCTCCGGAGCAGAATCAGAATGACCAGAGTGGAGGCTCTGGTGACGCCAAAAAGGTGAACATGGATGCCGCAGCAATCCAGAAACAGATGCAGTTAGCGAGTCGAGAAAAGTCGAAGGATTTGAAGCGGAAGGAGGATGAACGGGAGAGGGAGGTGGACACTGACGATGGTGAGGGGGAGACTGAGGGTGAACTAGCGGCAGAAGGGGAGCCGGAGCCCTTCGACCCGGAAAACTACGACCCTTCCAAATTCGGACCCATTTTACCCAACGGGGAGATCAACTGGGAGTGCCCTTGCTTGGGCGGAGCTGCCAGTGGGCCTTGCGGGACGGAGTTTAGGGCGGCGTTCTCCTGTTTCCACTTTAGGTGCATTTAAGAAAAGTTTTCTATTTTTAATTGAATTACATTTTAAAACCTGGAATAGCTTATTTAACTTTTCCGCTTGCTTGCTTTCCAGTAAGGAGGATCCAAAGGGTGCGGACTGCTTCCCATCGTTCGAAAACATGCATACCTGCTTCTCCAAGTATCCCGAGCTATACAAGTCCCGTGGGGATGAGGAGGACGACGAGGATGAGGAACTCCAGTTGGAAGAAGTGGAGCAGAAGCTCAAGGATGACGACAAAGACGAGGAACAAGAGTCAACCCCAACCAAAAAGTCACAGCCAGCACCAGCAGCGCCCCAGGAGGAAGAACCCTCCAAGAAGAGTCAAAATCCCCAACCCGAACAAAAGGATAACAATAAGGAAGAGAAACACAAGACTAGGCAGTCCCCCGAACCTTTGAAACGGAAGGAGCCGCTCATACCCCCTGCTAAGCAGCCTGCGTTCTTATAGAATTGTAAAAGTATGCGTTCGTGCGTAGACGACATCATCAAGAAAAGAAAATAATGTTTTCTATTTTGTAGTTCCTCAATTATTGTGACGTTAGTTAATTAAGTCAGTTAGCCATATAATTGAACTGTTCAAACTACTTATATTTGTCAAGGGTTAAATATAATGGAGCGTTATTACATTATTTTAGGGCAAACACAATACGAGTAAGAGTAATAATACAAAATAGAAAGATAAGTTTACCACCGTCTAATTGTAAAAATACTAATGACTTGGCTTGTGCGATGGTTGAATAAAATAAACTAGTATGCCTAGGGAAATGTCAACGAAGTTATTTTAAAGTAGTTGAAAATGGCGTTGGCGGTTGAGACAAGGTAGTTCGGTTCATTATTTGACTCTCACGATCAATGCATATTCATATGTGGCTATTTCCTATTTATTGTTCCATTGGCGGTATTGGCACTAAATGACACGATTTCAGAACAGAATTATACTATGGACGGACGGACATTGACAGTACACGGCGATACCTATTCCATTCCAGATGCAGCGTTTCCAATCAGCATATAAAATTACATAAAACTAAACTGATTTTCTTTTCTTTTCAGCTGGGATTATTTCCCTGCTGGACGAGCCTCATCCAGATGTGAAGATCTTCGCTCTCCGGAAGCTGGACGCGATTGTGAATGAGTTCTGGCCGGAAATTGCAGATTCTATGGATAAAATGTTTGTTCAATTATAGTCTATAATTTTGTGGTATAATATGGTTTAATGATCATATAAAAACACTAAAAAAGATTACTCGTTTTCAATTTTCAGTGAAATCCTTCAGGAAGACAATACATTTCCAGAAAGACAGCGACAATTGGCTGCGTTAGTGGTGAGCAAAGTTTTATACCATTTGGGAGACTTTGATACATCCTTAACGTATGCACTGAAGGCCGGACCACTTTTCGATTTGACCCCGCCTTTGAGAAGCGAATACGTTGAGACTACATTAAGTAAGGAATAACTTTAAAAGGAGCTCTATTTTATTTGCCAGTCTGTATAGATTTGCTAAAATTCTATTTCTTATACTTTATATGACTCTAAAACAAAACATATCTTACAATCTTTTATCTTTTTAGCAAAATGCTTGGACGCTTACATCCAAGCCCGTCTAATCTCATGGCCGGAAGGGATCGACTCCACCGATCAACGATTGAAGGATATCGAAGAGATTGTTAACAGGATGTTTGAGCGGTGTTTCCGTGACGGACAGTTCAAGCAGGCGCTTGGAGTTGCTCTTGAAACGAGGAGGATGGATATGTTCAGAAAAGCAATCGTCTTGAGTGGGAATGAGTCTGAGATGCTGGCCTACGCCTTTCGGGTAGCCATGACCTTGATCGGGGAACGTAAGTTCCGTAATACCATTCTGGAGTCCTTGGTGGGGATTTATGCAGGGTTGCAAAGTCCTGACTATGTCAACATGTAAGTTTTATAAAACCTTTTATACACATACATAGTATGATTGATGAATTTGATCAGATAGATTACCAGTTTTATATTGTAAAATTCCCTTTTAATCTTTGTCCCAAAGGTGCCAGTGTCTGATATACCTGGATAATGCTGACAAGGCTGCTACTGTGATTGAAAACTTATCGAAGAATCCAGAGACACAACTGATGGCCTACCAAATTGGGTTTGATTTGTACGAATCCGCCACCCAAAACTTCCTCAGCAAAGTATTAGGCATATTGAAGGCCACTCATGGAGGAGGAGAAACTTCCACTTTAGCTCCCAGCAGTGGAAAAGAAGCCGCCAGTTCCAGCAGCACAGACACACCAATGGAAGAAGCACCTGCCGCCACCGCCCCAGCAACAGAAACCACCCCAGCAGCACCTCCAGCCACGCCTACCCCTCCGACGACGGAAGTTGTCGAAGTGAAGAAACCCGTGAGCGATCACTGGAAGCAAATGTTCAGCATTCTGAGCGGAGAAGTATCCATCGCCCTTCAGCTCCAGTTTCTTGTCAGATCCAACAAAACGGATATGACGATTTTGAAACAGACCAAGGAATCCGTTCGAGTGTCTATTTGTCACACTGCTACAGTCATCGCCAATGCCTACATGCATGCTGGGACGACGTCGGATCAGTTCCTCCGGGATAATTTGGATTGGCTTGCGAGGGCCACTAATTGGGCGAAGCTGACAGCCACAGCCAGTCTGGGAGTGATTCATCATGGGCATGAAAAGGAAGCATTGAATGTGCTACACACTTACCTTCCCAGGGAAGGCGGTGGAGCTACTGCCGGGTATTCGGAGGGTGGTGCTCTCTACGCTTTGGGGCTAATTCATGCTAATCACGGAGCTGGAATTATTGATTACCTTTTGACCAAGCTTAGGGTAACATTCATTGTATTATCTACTGATGATTGAAATGCATTAATTAATATGTAATTTGCAAGGGCTTAATAAATTTTCTCCATTTTTAGGATGCTCCAAATGAGATGATTCGCCATGGGGGATGCCTCGGCCTGGGTTTAGCCTCAATGGGTCTTGGCACGGCTCGTGAAGAAGTTTACGAAGTACTGAAGAACAACCTGTACCAGGACGACGCTGTCACTGGGGAAGCTGCGGGAATCGCCATGGGTCTTACCATGCTGGGCTCTATGCACACTCAGGTCATCCACGATATGGTCAGCTACGCAAGGGAAACTCAACACGAGAAAATCCTCCGGGGTCTTGCTTTGGGGATCTCACTCCTTTGCTTTGGAAAACTGGAGAGCGCTGACGACTTGATCAAGACCTTGTTGGAGGATAAGGATGCCCTGCTTCGGCGTGCTGGGGTTCTCTCCGTTGCAATGGCTTATTGCGGAACCGCAGCCAACTCGGCAATCCAGAAATTGCTCAAGGTGGCCGTCTCCGATGTCAATGATGATGTTCGTCGAGCTGCCGTTATTGGCTTGGGATTCTTGCTTTTCAGAAGCCCGGAGCAGTGCCCCAGTGTGGTGAGCCTTCTCACTGAGAGTTACAATCCTCATGTGAGGTATGGAGCAGCTCTCGCAATTGGAATTGCATGTGCTGGTAGTGGAAACAAGGTAAGAAAAAGATATGTCAAAAATATTTTCATTTGATTTGAAACTCCGAATGATAATGGTAAAACCTTAAATTAATGTTTTTGCAGGACGCCATTGCCTTGATTGAGCCCCTCACCCAAGATCCGGTGAACTACGTCCGCCAAGGAGCTCTGATGGCGTCTGCTATGCTTCTCATCCAGCAGACGGAAGTACTCTGTCCCAAAGTGAAGGAATTCAGAGCTCTCTACACCAAAGTCCTCAATGATAAGCATGATGATGTGATGGCCAAGTTTGGAGCAATCCTAGCACAGGGAATAATTGATGCTGGGGGAAGGAATGTAACCGTTAGTTTGAGCTCCAGGACTGGACACGTTGGGCTCCAAGGAGCTGTTGGGATGCTGCTCTTCACACATTATTGGTACTGGTTCCCCATGTCTTTGTGCTTGGGACTGGCCTTCCAGCCCACATGTGTCATTGGAGTGAACAAGCAGCTTGAAGTAAGTAGGATGGAACTATTGGAACTGATTTACAAGATGTATCCTTAGCCAATTTTTAATTAATTTTAATATTTTAAATATAATTTCCAGATGCCAGTTATGGAATACAAATCAAACGCCAAACCATCCATGTTCGCATATCCTCCAGCGGTTGAGGTTGCCAAGAAGGAGGAGAAGGAGCGAGTTACAACTGCAGTTCTTTCGGTTAGTTCCCACTAGAATTGGCAATCTCTGATTTAACCTAGTTTTACTCTTTCCAATATATGTAATTAATTACCATTACTCTTTAAATTAATTTAGGTTACTGCCAAAGCCAAACGAAGGGAGCAGGAAAAGGCCAAGGCCGTCGCCGCCGAAAAGGGGGAGCCCATGGAAGTGGACGAGGACTTAAAGAAGAAAGAGCAAGAGGAGAAGGACAAAGAGAAGGAGAAGGAAGAGAAAGAAGCCAAGGAAAAGGCGGAGGCGAAGAAGGACGAGCCCAACTTTGAAATGCTGAAGAACCCGGCTCGCGTCATGAAGCAGCAGCTGCGTCACATGGAGATGAACGACAAGAGGTGGAAGCCCCTCAAGGATATCACAATTGGCGGTATCCTTATCGTCAGGGATGCAAATCCCAATGATCCTGTCGAACTAGTTCAACCAGTGGCCGGTAAGTCAAAGTCAAAAGAGTGACTTTCAATTAGTCAATGAAATTGTGAAGCCAACCGTTTATATTTGCTATAATTGCTCTGTTTTTTTAGCTTGTGGTCCGAGAAAGGACGAAGATGAAGGGGAGGAGCCAGCACCCCCAGAGCCATTCGAGTACATTGAAAGGGATGACTAATCTCCCTCCTACCTTAATTAATCATTAATTAATTATCTCAATAACTTATAATTATAAAATTATATATGTGCTTCTCAGTTACGATAAAAAGCTCTGAATAAGTATGTGCAAATAAAGTAAGTTTGTAATAAAATCCCACAGTAATAAAAAAATACTAAAAAGTATCAGGACCCAGGAGTAAGGATATTTTTTCATTTATTTCTCAACTTGTTTTACTATATTTATAATTATAATTCCCTACATATAACTTACAATATTACATTTAAGTCCAAATAGCTAAATATCTTTCGCACCGAACAATTTTTGACATCCACAACAATAACAAGTAAGAATTAACATTTTAAACATTATTTTACAGGTTTAGAGGGGCTGCCATTTTCTTCACTCACATAATACACACGATCATGTAGCTAGCTAGCTGCCGTTTTTTCCAAAACTGACAATAAGTTAGGTTAGAATGGTTAGATGATCATATTTTTATTAATTTTTTTTTTTGGTAAAAATGTTTCTTTTTACATAATATGACAAAAGTATCAAATAGAGTGGATGCGGTGAGTTTTTAACAATTCATTAAAAAATACTACAAATAATGACTCACAACAAATCAACACTTAAAATTCTTAAGTTGGTTAGTCAACCAGGATAGGATACAACTCTGTTGAGTACGTGATTTTAAAGCATGGCATAAGTCCAGTCGGCTCCTTTACTGTTAACTTTACAATATTTTTCACTAATATTTTTCGAGTTCAGTTAGCTCACTTTTCCTGATTTATAGTTTACCAACTTTTGGATGATATCAACAAATAACCTACTGTTTTCTTATAATAAATTACAAACATACACAACTTCATTTACCACATTAGATTATAAAAATACAAAAGAGAGAAAATGAGGATAAGAAGCCAGGGCCAGATTATTTAAGTGTCCATGTCTTCCTCTGACCTCTGACTACTGAAGTAGGACACTAGTCCTCCAAACTCCGAAGGCCCATCCTCTTTGGCTGTAGCTGATATTGATGATGGCACTGCGGCGGTGGAGGAGGAGGATGCTGATGATGTTGGGGGTGGGGGTGGAGAGGATGAAGCACTGGAGACTGGGGTGGGCAGGGAGGGTGCTGAGGTCCTTGGAGGGAGCGGCTCCTCTTTAAAGGGAGGTGGTGGGACGTCGGGTGGTCTAATCGAAAGCAAATTTATCATAAAGAATAATTATACATTTTTGTCAATTTTAAAACTCATTTCCTATTCTTGAATCTATCAGCAGTATTGGAATCAATGATTACCTATAATCATACGGGAACATCGACTGTGGGTGTTGTCCCTGAGAGTGAGGTGGTAGCAAGCCATACGGGTGTCCATATGGGGATGGAGCACCAAAGAACCTTTCCGCTCCAGCTACATGGGGAGACATCATCCCAGGAGGGAGAATGCCCGCAAGGGACTGCGGCTGTCCAGGGGGCATTCTGTACAAATGGCTTGCCAGAGGACCGCCATCCCTCTTGAAATGTTGGAAAGCTTGCAAAGGGGATGTGTTGGGATTGGGTATTCTCAGAGGAGGAGGTGATGGAAAGCCAGGCCTGAAAAATCAAACCAAATGTTTGTTTTTTAAATTGGTCACTCTCGATACTAGTACTAGCTGTATTTGAGTTTAGTGGAGGAGAATATATTTTTGATACCTTGTAGGCGCCCCTTGTTGACCACCGAAAGGCGATGTATTCAATGGAGGTGGTTTGCCCAAGGATGTAGGAACCGAGCTCCCTGGCCCTCCATAGCCTGGAGGTGGCCCTGGATTCCTTACCCACATGGGATGGAAGGGTCTAAATTTAAAATTAATAATTGATTAATGGCTTGCCAATGTAGAAAGTGAAATATTGCTAAACCAATAAATAGGTAATTGCTTTCATATTTACCTCATTCCAGGATTTCCTTGGAACAGTGCCGGATTAGGAACGCGGTCAATGTCGATGGGGATATTTGGACTGAGATTCTGTGACACGGGTGGGGGTGTGGTCTGGTGGGACGGATTTGAACCCCTAGAAGAGGACTCTCTCTTTCCATGATGGTGATGATTTCCGCTGGAACTCTTTCTCTCCCTTGAACTTCCCGAATTGGGAGCCGATCCTCCTCCACCCGATCTCATAGGCGGAGGTATCCCATGCCCCTGAGCCAGCATATCGGGCAAACTCACCCCTCCTCCAGACATGAGAAGGGCAGGGTTTGGAACGTTGATGGGGGTGGAACCGGACGGCTCTTTATCCCGGTGCTTTTTGCTCGAGGATTTTGTGATTAAAGCTGGTGGAGACGGGGATGGAGAGCCCTTCCCTGGTTTCCCTGTTGATAGAGCAAATTCCAATTCCATTGGAGCTGGAACCTGTTGGGGTTGTTTTTCCGACTTGGATCTCCTCGATCCTTTCGATTTTGATTTCTTTTCGGGGGGAGGGGAAGCTACTGCAGGTACAGGAGGGAGTATTGGCATTGGTGCTCCCCTGCTTGGATGAGGTCCAAGCTGTAAACCCAGTGCAGAAGCTGTGATGGGGAAGGGCATCGCCGGAGAACTCTTTGGAAAAACAATCGGGGGTGGAGGAGGAATTGATTGTGGAAAAATGCCAATGGGTGGAGGAGGAGCAACTGTTGACAGTGGGACATTTGGAGGAGATGACACTGTTGGAGGTTGAATTTGAACCGGCGATAGGCTAGGTTTTGAAATGGGTGGCTTTCCAACCGTCGACGTAAGCGGTGGCGGAGCTATCAATGAAGACAGGATTGGGATCGTCGACATTGGTGAAGAACTAGGAGGTAAACTGATGGGACCTGGGACAACCGGAGACGCCACTGGAGAAGGTGAGGATATGGGCGGACCAGCAGCTGGAGAAGGAGGAAATTTCTGAACAGACCCAGCCAACGCTACGTTATTAACACCTGCATTGTCTTTCCCTTCATTTTCAATCCCTTTCAGCTCCACTGGTGGAGCCCCGCTGATGATCTTCTCTGCACTCGTTTCAGTTTTCTCCTCCAACTCCTCCGATTTGGAACCCGGCGCCTCCTCGGAGGATGACGCTGAGGATATGGCCATTCTTGCCTTTCGCTGCTCATATTCCTTCTCCTTCCGTGCGTTCTCTGCCCTGATCTCTTCAGCTAATTTCCTGGAGCTGGAAGGGCTTCTGGAATCGTCCGAGTCGGATAATGGCCTAAAATAAAATGGAAGAATGAAAAAAAAAAAAAATTAAATGATGCTTCAATACGATGCTGAACGATCGAAGCACAACGTGGCATTTGATTATTTATGCTCCATCATTACCTTCGCTTCGGACGAACATTCCCCTCATCGTCCGACTCCCCGGAGTCGAGAATATCTTTAAAATTGATTTTTCGCCCACGAGTCCTTCGCTCAACAACCTCCTCCTTCTGCTTCTTACTCCGTGCCTGCAATTCCAATAAGGTGAAAATGGTCTGGATGAATATCTCTATCTCTTTTAACGGTATACGAGGAAGAGTTCAGGATGTGAGTGGGAATATGGATTGGGTATGGTAGTGTAAAAGAAGAAATTAACAAAAGGATTTTAAACTATATATTTAAAGTAGAAAACTAGCCTGTTTATTAATGTTAGCCATTAAATTAAATTGTTAATACTTAATTTAGTTTTAATTAATAAAATAAAATAATAATATGTAAAAAAAAAATGAGTATTTTCAGCTACATTTTTTTTGGAGCTTGGAAGGCAAATCGTTTCAAGATAAATTCAATGCCTAATTTTTCATTATTGTTGTTTGCCAAAGTATTATAATCATCATCATTATTGTCACCAGGATCATTATTATTACTCACGCTATTATTCCACGCCCGGTCAACATCATCGTCATCCGTCTTTCGCTTCTTCCGTTTGACGCCCCCTTTCCCTTTGCCCTTCGCACTGGAAGAGGATTCTCCGGAGAAGAAGTTGGATTTTGGCACAGCCAACTTCTTTTTACGCTTGCCCCAAGTGTCGTCATCCGAGTCGGAGTTGGATTCGGACTCCATTTCCTCTTCCGTTTCTTCATCCGACTGCCATTTGTCAGCTTGGTCTTCTTCCTCTTCGTCTTCATCACTCTCGTCGTCTACAGTAAATTGAGCAAGAATTAATACATGGTTCATGATGCGTATTGTAACTTAACCCAGATGTGCATAGCAAACATTATATAAAGTGCACTTACAAGATATCCTAGCCCTCCTCTTGCGAGTAGACCTCCGGACCAACCCGCCCTTCTCTGAATACTTTTCCCTCCTGCCCAACCTCCCACGTGGTTCCTTCCTCCTCGCCCGTTTGGCAATGGAGTCATCCGAGTCATCTTCCATCTTATCCCCGGACCACTCGGACTCCCCCTCCTCGCCTAGTTCCTCTTCATCATCTTCAGCCTCGCTCGCCTTGAAATCATCATCCGAGTCTTCCTCCTCGCTATAAGCTTCCAGATCATTAATCTTCCGTTTTGTCTTCCGATGAGAAGAACCTTTCTTCAGCTCCTTCCTCCTCAGCCGTTCCTTCTCATCCAGGAGCTCCTCGTCAGTCTCATCCTCCTCCTGGGCTGCCTGTTTTTCCAGGTGCTTGAGGTAGGCATCATTCTTCCCTCCCCCGACGTGAGGCTCCTCGTCCTCCCCATTAAGTTTCTGGTCAGTTTCCTCGTCCTCATCAAGATTAGCTTCTTCTTCCTCCCCTTTCTCTCCAACATCCCCTCCCTCTTCCCCTCCTTCTTCGTCGTCATCCACACGGAGGGCTGAGTTGATCATGTCATCGTATTCCTTAAAGTTGAATGCCTTTTTTGTCCTTCGTGCCCGGAGCCTGTAGGTCGGCTCATCGGAGTCCTGTCCGGAGTTGCTTCTGCTTGATCCGTCATTGGATCTGTCATTTATGAAGTCGTCCGAAAGCTCGTCTTCGTCCGATAGAAGGATTCTCCGCCTTTGCTTCCTCCTCTCATTCCTATCCTGACGATGATGACGGGGAGATCTTCTCTCGTCATCTGCATCCTCAGCCTGGTCAACAGTTTCTTTCGGTTCTTCCTTATCAGGGAGCACGTTGTCCAAGCTTATTCCGACGTAGGCCAGGCGCTGTTTTCTCAGAATCTCATTCTCTCGCTTTTTCAACAACACTTCGTATTCAACTAGGTTCTTCCCCAACTTTTCAATCAGCATGTTCTGAAATAAAAAATATAATTATGGTTTACTTACAACAACCTCATACTCAATTTCACATTCGTCATCTTCTTCCACGTATTAAGGAATATTGATTCGATTTTATATTAAATCACTAACATGTTGACAAGGCGGACAGAACCATTCTCCCTCGGGTATAACCCATAGCTGGGGTCGGAGACAGGACGCATGCCAACCCTTGTCGCATTTATCACACAGCAGGATCCATTCCGGATGATCCCCCTTTCGGCATTTACAGCAGTTTCCTTCCTCAAATAGGTCACCTTTATCTAGATTTGAATAAATACATATTTTTAGTTTATTATAATTATTAATTTTTGCCTTGAATTGATGGATTAGCACAAAACAGATTTGCTTGAACTGGACTTTTTTTTTTACCTTGTTTAGCCGTCCTAGCGTGCCGCGAAGTTGGTGCATCTGCATCCTCCCCCAAGTCACTCTCCGGGGAGAACTCATGATCACTCTTAAAGACCAACTCCTCCTCCTCCTCCTCATAATGATATTCCTCCTCTTCCTCCACGGCCTCCTCATCCTCTTCATCAGAGGATGTAGCCCATGGTCGACCTCCAGGTTTCTTTGTTAAAGGTTTTCCGTTTTTCTTCCTTCGATGCTTCTTCTTCTTGTCCAACTTTCCAGAAAACTCATCACTGCCACCACTGCCCTCTTCTTCTTCCGAGTGTTCCTCAGATTCAGAGACATCTTCGGGGATATAGTCTTGGACGTGCTGACCTTCCTTAAAGGATTTCCTTCCAGGACCCTTCTTCCCGGGTGTTTTAACAGCCGGAGAAGCTCCCACTTTTTCCTTCTTTTCCGCTTGCTGCTTTGCCTTCTTCTGCATCTGGGCTGCTTTCAATTGAGCCAGCCTCTCCTCCTCCAACTGCCTTCTTTCCTCTTCTTCCTTCAGCCTTATCTGCGCTATCCTTCTGCTGGCCCTGACCGGCCTGTCATTTTCCCCGTTCACGTCAATCGATTCCAGGGGCACTCCGAGTCTAGCAATTTCCCGTAAGCCTCCTCTCCCACCCCGAGATCCCCTTTCTCCCCCCGCAGATGCAGATGGTTGTTTACTTCTTCCCCTGCCTGGGGTACCAGGGGGTCGGCCTCTTCTCCCCCTTCCCCTTCTTCCTCCTCTGCCTCTAGAGGAGGGAAAGGCTTCCCTACTTGCATCTTCTGATTCCATACTTTCATCATCTTGAGATCCTGGAACGTCCGCAGCGGCCAGTGGGACGGGTGAGTTTTCATTACTGCCCTCGTTAGGAGCTCCTGACCCCTCTCCAGTTATTGTCATCACCTCTTCTTCTATTGTGTCGCCTATGATAGGATTAAATGGGACTTCCGCAGGGGTATTTGGAAGAGGGTCCACTTCCACTTCAGCTTCTTTAACTAGCTCCAATTCAGCTTGCTTCTCCAATCGGGGAATCTTTGACGAGGGTTCCATGTCTTCCTCCGCCTTCCGCTTTGCAGTCTCCACGGCCTTTGTTTCTTGCATTACTGAAGTCGCTGAGATATTGTCGACCACGGAGGAAGCTACTTCCTTTGTGGGTGATGGAGCTGTGACCTTTTGTGACTTTGAAGCTGGTTCGGGATTAGACGGGGTTTGATTAGCTGCCTCTGGCTCTGACGAGTTTTTGTCAGCAGCCGCGGTTGAATCAGAACATTTCGATGTTGTTACCGACTTTTCAACAGATTCATCTTGTTTCTGACTTCCTCTCTTTTCCGATGTGAGATCGGACTTGGAGTCCATTTCCCTCTTGGTCGTTTTGCTGACTTCCTTGAGATCCTCACTAATAGCTTCCGGTTGACTCAAAGTAACTGAACTTTTGCCCGTTACTTTTTCTCCGGTCGTCTTTCCCTGGTCATGAATCTGCTTTATGTTTGCGGGGGCCGCACTTTCCTTTTTTGAATCTTCTTTAGCCTTATTGCCAGTCTCAGGAGTAATTTTAGAGTGGCCATCACTATCACAAGCGTCATTGCTACTTTCAGAGCTGTC
>JAQIXQ010001408.1:0-14875 GCA_034700485.1 Pseudosinella alba | reverse complement strand
TATGCCATCTCCGAGTTTTGTCTTATCCAAGTCCAGACACTACTAACCTACCTGGTGATAACGCAACTGTTTGGGATGCGGATTTTGGGAAGTGGTCTCCTCCTATATAGTCTGTTCATGTTGTCGGGCTATGCCGGGGTGTCAATAGGTACAGTGGAGGAAACGATTATACAAGACAACAATTTGTAATTTTAAAAAAAGGTTTGAGTAAATTATGTAAATCATTCTTCCTTTCTTAGGCTTCCTACTAGGACTAGTCTGCACGGAGGAGTTACAAGCTACAGTGGTTACAATGGGGGCATTCCTTCCCAATTTGGTTCTTTCAGGTTTAGATTATGCTTATTTTTTTCAATTTTGGAAGTGATGGCCATGACGCTGAGACGTTTTAATGCTGATCGTAAACTTTCCTGTTTATATCTTTTCGGTAGCTGTTCTCTCACCGGAAGAGTCAATGTTCCCTCCTTTGCGACATGTAGTCCAGGTAAAAATTTTAATGCGTGTGGATTTAATTGGGAATAAATAGGTTTAATTCAATATTTTGAGCTGGAAAATTGGGTAAAATTTTATTTTTTTCTTGTATGTTCCAGTTCCTGCCCGGAACAATCCCGGGAGAGGCTGCCCGCTCAATTACCAGTCGAGCTTGGGAATTTTCTCATTACCATGTCTGGCCGGGATTTGCTGTTCTGGCAGCGTACATTGTTGGTTGCTTCATATTAACTTTAGTGTTTAGCGGAAGACGGAAATCATAGACAGTCATGGTGATATCCATGTAATGCTCTGCAATGAACTCAATTGTGTGAAGGAAATGGCTCGACGGCGCACCATCTTTTGTATTTTGTTGAGATAGAAGAAATCATCCATATATGTTTTATGTGGTTGATTAATCGACTGAGATTAAGTTAATAAAGCTGGTTACTGATGGAGCAAGTTTCCTGAAGGAGTCATTGTTTATTATTTGTTATTTGTCAGTATTCATTATTCATGAGTCATGACTGATGTCAGTTCCATTCATGGCAACAGCTTTACACTAAAATAACTTGCTTGTCCAGTGAAAAGTTTTTTATTTCATTTTCTGATATATAGAAGAATAAGTTATTTCAAATTCTAATAGCTTACTTAAAATAGATATTCTGTGTAAGTTCTTTTATAAACGACATTTTGGAATGCATCACTCAATACTTAATCCCAAACTTGTCAAACACTCCCGACTCCTTCAAATAGCGGATATCCCTTCTCATGACCTCCTCCGTTGACTCCAACTCATCATAATTCTGTATTAACTGGGGCAACTTGCGACTCTTGAAAATATTATCGCTGTCCTCCACATATTTCTGCAGGACCTGGATGGAGGAACCCCCTTCAAAGTTTTGAACTACTGCGTCCTCCTCATCCTCATACATCTTCTTGAATGGGGCCAGGGGAGAGTCGTCACTTTCCAGTTTCAGCTTCCCAACAAATACGGAAAATGAGACGGGCTCGATGGTGATTCCAAATTCTTCGGCGATCCCGATTATCGTTTGGTCCATCCCTCCATTCTTATGAAGAATATTGTATACGCCTGGGAGTGCCTTTGAGTTGAAGAAAACTTCCAGGGAAAGCCCCGCGCAGTGATCCACCGCCATGGAGACCAAGGGAGAGGCTATATCCGGCATACAGCCCAATTTCATGTAGGCCAACCAGCGAAGGACAAAGTGGTTGGTCAAGTAGTCACATCGTCCGGTCTTGCTGTCCCCTCCAATATACGGATGGCGGAAGGTCTTACAGGGAATGCCCCGTTCCGAAGCCTGCCTCAACAACTGTTCGGAAATGTGCTTGCTGAGGACGTAACCCGCATTAAATTCCAATTCATCGAAGGCCCCAACATCCTGCCATTCCTCAGAGATGCAGCCACCATCATCAGTGGTGGTCACTGTTAAGAGGGTGGATGCGTGGTAGACATGCTTCAGCTTGGCATTTGTGGCAAATTCCAAAATTCGAATAGTGCCCTTTACATTCACATTCCGGACGTCCACTTTTTTACTTGCCGGGGCTTTGAAGTATTTGGAGGTGTGGTCGGCTCTGACAGCGCTATTTATTATGGCGTCCACCTCCCCTGCTAAGCGATTGTATTCAGCGTCTGGTAAGCCAAATTTGTCTTCGGAGATGTCACCAGCGATGCACTCCACCTTTGACATGTCCACCTGGTCAGCTAGTCCGATTGCTTCCAAGCGATTTGCGAGTCTCTGTAATGGCGACATATTTCCAATTTTTCTTATCAAGCAGAAAATCTTCTTTACATGGGAGCGATGACTCAACTCCCACAACAGATACGGACCAAGTGTTCCGTTGGAACCTGTGAGTAGGACGGTTTCAATTTGAGAAACGTTGCAAAGCTCTATCCCTTCTGATGGTCTAACATGCTCAGGAAGAATGGAATCCTCCCGAACCAACTGTCGCAATTCTTCCATGGTCGGCAGTATAGTTTCGGCGTTATCAACCTCCCCAAGTAAAGCGTCAACGAGTCTTGAAGCCAACGCCTCCGTATTGCTGCAGTCCTTCAACTGACTCGCAGTTATAGTCATTCTCGACCCCAAAATGTTCTGAATCCCATTCTTCATCTCCAGCATCATCAAACTGTCAATCCCAAGAGCTTGGAACTCCGCAAGGTCATCGATGACCTCATCCTGATCCATCTTCAAAAGATTCCTCAGGGTTGATTTCAAGAACGTCTTGAATATCTGGAGCTTCTCACTCCGGTCCTCAGTGCTGTCCACCTGCTTCCAGAATTCGTCACTGTTTATGATGGCAGCTACCTTAATATCCCCAAAGAGGGTCTTGTCATCCACGTAGTATTTCAAATTGGGATAGATTTTCACCGCCGGGGCAAATGACTCCACATTCATGACACTTAATTGGGGCGACTGTGTCTTCAAAATAGTTTCCAGTGCAAGGATCCCCTGTGATGTGGAAATTGGTCGGAATCCGGGAAAGTCCATTTCCGTAGCGACACCAACTTCTCCCCAATTCCCCCAATTAACGGATGTCGCTGGTAACCCAATTGATCTCCTGTAAGCCACCAAATGATCTTCAAAGCTGTTACTGGCGGAGTGGTTGGACTGACCAGGGCTTCCAATCAGAGCTGCCATGGATGAAAAGACAACAAAATGTTCCAACAGCAGATCCTTTGTCAGATCATGAAGATTCCAGGTTCCATTCACTTTGGAGTTATATGTCCGCTTGAACTTGTCCCACGACTGGTTTTCCAAGATGGAATCGGCGAGAACCCCGGCGACATGCATCACTCCACGAAGTTGAGGGAAACCCCTGTCGGGAGATTTTAGATCCTGGAAAAGTTGACTGCATTGGTCATAGTCTCCAATGTCAATTGCGAATGCCTCAACATGATTCCCATTTTTGTTCCAGATTTCAATCTGTTTTTCAACATCCGGTTTGGGTGGGCTTCGACTGGCTATGGCTATGTGCCTGGCGCCGGATCTCAGCATCCACTTGACCACCTCGAATCCAATCCCTCCAAGTCCACCCGTTACCAAATATGTACTGAACTCATTAAAGAGGGGAGTGGTTGCTATGATTTTAGAATTTTCAATTTTGACCTCAGGCATCACGCAAACGATTTTGCCAATGTGCTTTGCCTTCTGCAGGTAGTTCAGAGCCCCTCGAATATTGACACTATCAAATCGCTCATATGGAATGGGAGTAAAGTAACCAGTGTCTATGAATTCCTTCATCTCGTCAAATAATAATTTCACCTCGGATTCACTCAATGGCGATAGATCCACCACTTGGTAGAATACGTCTGGTCTCATCGCCTTCACTTCTTCCTCTTTCCAGACGTTTAACTTGCTCATCTCAATAAACCTCCCATTCATGGACAGGGCGGATAAGGAAGCTTCCTTGAAGCCTTCTCCGGTGAGTGAATTCAATACCACGTCCACTCCATTCCCATTCGTCAACTCCAAAATTTGCTTCCCGAACTCGGTCGTCCTGGAATGGAATATGTGTTGGATTCCTAGATTCCGCAAATAATTTTGCTTCCGCTTGCTCCCCGCCGTAGCAATTATGGTTGCCCCGACCCGTTGAGCTAGCTGAATGGCACAGAGGCCAACGCCACCAGAGGCAGTATGAATCAAGATAGTTTCCCCTTTCTTCAACTGGGTTACCTTGATAAGACAATAGACCACCGTTCCAAGTACAGCCGGGAGAGTGGATCCCTCCGCGAAAGTTATGTGAGGTGGAAGCGGGACCACAACTTGCTCCGAAATTTTAACATGACTTGGCAGAGACAAATCTTTCTCGTTATTCACTCCAATGACACGATCCCCAACCTTTCTTGTGGTGACCTTCGAACCCACTTTGGTGACCACCCCGGCAAAATCCAGCCCCACACTGTTGATATTTTCAAATTGGGCTATGGGCTTGAGTACCGCAAATACATCCCGGAAGTTTAGCGCCATGGCCTTGACCTGCACTTCAATCTCATTCTCCTTCAGAGGACAATTTTCAAGGGCCCCAAACTCCAAATCGGATATCACTCGAGTTTTTGGAAGGATGAGTTGGAATCGATCACATCCACTGGGAAGGGGTAGTGGCTCGTGGTTGGTCACATTGGATGCGACAAGCTTGGAAGACCAGCGATTGTTATCCCGGAAGGCAAAGTTCCTATTCCCTTTGTCGCTCACCCAAAGATTGTAAAATATTTCGTCAACTTGATTCACGGCTGAGTCGTCCGGGGACATGTCCAAACAGCTTACTTGCATTCCAGTATTCTCGTTAGCCAAAGTTTTAATAATTCCTGGCAGTGTGGCAGCGCTTGGATTGGTGACCTCAAATCCATCCACATTGGCGGAACCTTGAGTGACCACGAAGACCTTTGGAGGAATCTTGAATTCCAACACCTCTTGAACTAGGCTTACCAGTGGGAGTGACACTTGACATTGGTCACGATCAGTGATGGGATCATCCGCCATGCCCCAGAGGTAAAGCACTCCCTCCACATTCTCAACCCCCTCCATAGCAATACCGAACTCGGATTTCATCATGGCCTTGATGTCACTCTCTGTGCATATGTCAGGTCGCTTCACACAATGAACTTTTCTATTCACCCCGACCAGTTTCTTCTTCAGCAGCTCCGCAAGATCAGTGCTCGGCTGGTGGTAAAATATTACCCAGGAATATTGAGGCTCCTCAAGGTGAACAAAGGGGACCTCACCATCCTGAGGGGACAATCTTGCAGCGATAACACTTTGGCTATTATTATACGCTGGTGTGCAAATGATCTTGTCATAATTCAACTCCCTCAGTGCCTGCTCCCATTTGTCCGGGGTGAGTGTAATATGATAAGGCCGGAAGTCCAGATCTTCAAATTGCCAGTAGCCATCCAGGAGCCCAAAAATTTGCGAGAATCTGAGATCCGGCATGGTGGTCTCCAGGATAAGCAATATCCCACCCGGTTTCAGAAGGCACTGCAGGTTCCGCAAAGTTTTCCGAATGTCCTTGGCAACGTGGATGACCTCACAGGCCATAATGATATCGAAGTACCCCGGACAGAATCCCTGGGCCAGTGGATCCTTCTCCATATCAAACTTCTTGAAGGTCATCAGCTTGGAATAGTCCGCAAATTTGGTCTCCGCAGCGGTGAAGAATGACGCGGAGATATCTGTGAAGTGGTAATCGAATGGCTTATCCTGCCCCTCGAAGCTCTTCAGAGCCTCCTTGGTCAGACTCCCCGTCCCCGCCCCCACTTCCAAGACATGCAAAATGGGAGAAGGAGTCCCCGGCTTGTTGACCTTCCTAAAGTGGGCGTGAGCTTCCTCAGTGACGGCGTAGACAAACTTTTGGGTGACCAACTCGAAAACGGTGAAGACCCAGCTTTCCAGGGAAGCGTAGAAGTCCCCAACTGAGGAGATGTTGGGATCCTCCGGGAAGAGGAGTTGGAGTGGATCCGCCTCACCACGCCAGACATTGGCCAAGTTACTTCCGGTTCTGATGACAAGCTCATATTCAACTCTGGAGCAGTCTTCCGGCCCGTCGACCTTTTGCAGGCCCTGATTAACCTCATCCTGGGAGGGTGGCAATTCGGAGAAGTAATATTTATCCTCGGTGCCGTTCTCCGCAGTGATCATTCCGACCTCCGCTAATGACTTTAGAAAGAAGCGAATGTATCTCCGGAAGTGCTCCTTTGGCTCTGGTAACAACTTCCATAACTCTTCTGTGTTAAATGGTGTCCCTTGTTGGGGTTTCCAGCCCAGGTCGTACATGGCATTCAGGAAGAATAATCTGCATAGATTGTTCAAGTTCTGAAGGAAACTCGATTCATACTCATCAAGCTCATTCAAGTCGGTCAGCAGTTTTCTTTGCTCGTCAGTATACTGGCATAACTGGATATCCCCCACGGTTCTGAAGTCACATGAGGACTGAAGGGCTCCAGGCGCACTCTTCCAAACCTCACGCCACAGCTTCGGCATGGATATCCCTTGTCGCTGGAGCATCCCGTCGATGAGCTTCACAGAAGTCTCAATGAAGTCGACCTCCGACATGCGAGCCAAGAGAAGCCCTTCCCCATCTAATAAAATGCAGTCAGTATGCCCCTCATCATTTGTGGAGCAGTAGATGTAACGAGTTGGGGAGGTGGTGGTTTGGAGCCAGACGAATTCCCCAATTTGGACAGGCACCTGTAGCCTCGTCTTCGGCTTATCCTTGCTCGTCCACAACATAATGGCTTGGATCATTGCATCCGCCACGACTGGATGGATCAAGTAGGTCTCGTCATCACTGGTTTTGGGTATCTTGACTGCCAGCAATATTCCATTGTCAGTTTTCCAACCCATTTCAAGACTTCGAAATTGGGGACCGAAGCGAAGGCCCACTTCCGGAAGTTGATCGTAAAAACCGGAACTGTCAAAAGTCTCGGAAGAATTCTTCAGCTCCTCGATCTTAAAATCTAGTGGGATTGATCGTTTGCTTGTTAGGTTGGCTGGAACAGGCAGAAATTTTGCTGTGGCGTGGGACACCCACTCTCCCATTGTACTTGTCGCAGATGCGACAAAGCGATGGACACCAACTGAATAGGTTATCTCGTCCTGATTGTCAGCATCCAGTTTGATCCCAGTTTGAAGGCGGCAAATGCCCTTGTCATATAAGCCAAGTGGGGTAGCTATCCGCAATGATTTTACGACAATGGGCCTCTGGGGCAATTGGAGATCTCCGGTTACCGGTGGTGGCTGTACCGTTAAGTGACCTCCAGCCAAGCACATTTCTAGGAAGCCTGCTCCTGGAAATACGACAGTGGTGCCGATGACATGATCCTGAGTGAATGGCGTATTTTTAACTGAGATTCGATTCTCAAAGATTGTTTCTTCACCAACTGTGGGCACAACTTTCCCCAGGAGGGGATGTACTCCCAAATGGGTTGGTTCATATTCCTTCCAGATTGGTTTCCGGTTGAATGGGTAGAATGGGAGGGATAACCGAGAGCGTTTGTAGTAGCGGTCGAATCCTTTCCAGTCAATTTCCCCTTTCCAATCTGACAAGTACAGTTTGGACAAGCTGTCTAGCATTGTCGTCCACTCATCTTCCTTCCTTCGGATTGAGGGTAGGCATGTGATCGACTGACCTTCACAATTCATCATCGTCAAAGCCGAGAGTACGGGATGTGGTCCAACTTCGAGGAATAGGGAACATCCTTCGGATTGGGCTACTTTGCAGGCATCCATGAACCTAACTGGTTCTCTTGTGTGGCGGACCCAGTAGTCAGCGTTAATTGATCCCACCTCAACCAACTTCCCTTCCATTCCCGAAATGTATACTGGACCATCTTTAACTTTCTTGTGTGGTTTTATTGTTTCCGCAATTTTTCTGTATTTTTCTAGCATTGGCTCCATGTGACGAGAGTGGAATGCGTGGGTGGCAGCCAACACAATCGTCTTGAGTGAATTCTCTCCACAAAATTTGGCAAACTCCTCAATCATTTCAGAGTCTCCAGCAACCACTGTTTGATCTGGTGAGTTTAGAGCTGCGTAATCAACCCAGAAGTTTGGATTGGTCTGTTTAAATTTTTCAATGCTTTGATCAACCACTTTTTTATCCGCTTTGATGACCAACATTTTTCCCTGAGGAAGACTATCAATCAATCCACTTCTCTCTGCAACAAGCATCAGCGCATCTTCAAAATCCAGAGCACCGGCTGCGACTGCTGCTGCAAATTCTCCTAAGCTGTGCCCCATCACGAAGTCTGGCTTCACTCCCCACGACTCCCAGAGTTTGAGTAGGCAGTACTCAACGCAAAATATGCTTGTCTGGCTATAAAGGGTTCTGCTCAGCTCCGTTCCATCGTTGGACTTTCCCCAGATAACTTCTTTCATGTTGATTGCATATCGCTGGGTTATTAGTCGATCGCATTTGTCAAAGTAATCGCTAAAAATGGGAGACGTTTCATAAAGATTGGCAGCCATATTGGGGTATTGTGACCCTTGTCCTGTGAAGAGAAAGCAGAGTTGTCGTCCTCCAGCCTGTACTTCTGCTTGCTTGAAAGATTTCTCCTTAATGATTTTTGCGGCTTGGCTGAAGTCACTAGCAATAATGACTGCTCGATGGTTAAAAGTTGATCTTCCAGTATTTGCTGAGAATGCCATGTCCGCAAATCCCTCTGGCGAGCTTTCTGTTGCCGTTAGTAAGTTTTCATAAATCTTCAGTAGTTCCTGGAATGATTCCGGGCATTTAGCGGATAGTTTCATAATATGCAATGGACGTTCAATTAATTCATTGACATATCCGGTAACCTCAGATGGTTGTTGTTGCGGAGCCTCTTGAAGGACGACATGGCCATCTGCAAAAAAAAATAAATGAGGATATTTTAGCCTTTTCAGTTAGGGAGGTTACTATTACGAAACATTTATAGACTTACCAGTTCCAGTGATGCCAAACGAGCTAACTCCTGCCAACCTCGGCTTATGCTGTCGCTTGGGCCATGGCATTGACTCCAACGGAATCACTGCCGGGATCACCTCCAGATTTATTGCCGGATTCAGTTTCTCCAAATTTAAATGCGCTGGGATTCTCTCATTTTTCATCGACAGAAGCACCTTAATTATTCCAGCGATTCCGGAGGCTGATTCTGTATGACCTATATTGGTCTTCACTGAACCAATCACAAGAGGTTCTATCCTTCCTTCTTTGGAGTAGCTTTTAGCAATGGCCGCCACCTCCAACGGATCACCCACAGCAGTTCCCGTACCATGAGCTTCAATGTA
Organism: Pseudosinella alba; assembly: GCA_034700485.1. Classification (NCBI taxonomy): domain Eukaryota; kingdom Metazoa; phylum Arthropoda; class Collembola; order Entomobryomorpha; family Entomobryidae; genus Pseudosinella; species Pseudosinella alba. Next base: position 5,627 of record JAQIXQ010001408.1, on the reverse strand, counting down.
GCTGACCTCATTTGGATCCACGTTAGCTTCCTTCAAAGCCAACTCCATCGCCAAACTTTCACCGTGGACGGTGGGGGTTCCCAGGCTTTTACTCAATCCTTCTTGAGTTACCCCGGAGCCCCGGATCAAACCCCAAATTTTATCCCCTTCTCGAACGGCATCGGAAAGCCTCTTCAGGATGAGGACTGCACATCCCTCAGCACGTCCAAATCCATTCGCATTTTCGTCAAAAGTTTTGCATCGACCGTCGGGAGAGAATACAACCGGGAGGGTCTCATACTCAAACGGATGGAGTAACAGATTGACCCCACAAGCCATTGCCATGGAGCAATTATGATTTCGAAGACTTTTACAAGCCATGTCCACAGCCACTATGGCGGATGAACAACCCGACTCGGTTGCAATGCTGGGTCCAGTAGTCTCAAAGAAATGGGAAAGCCTCGCTGTTTGGGTTGCAAGTGAGTTTCCCACGTAAACTCTGAAAAAGTCCAGGTCCACGGATTTCGCCACTAGCTCCTTATAATCCTGAAGCCAACTTCCGGCAAATATCCCTGTTTGGGTTCCACGGATTGATGATGGATCTATCATGGCATCTTCCAAAGCCTCCCAAGCCACTTCATGTAAAAGTCGTTGTTGGGGATCCAGGAACTCTGCATCTGCTCCGTTGATCCCGAAAAACTTGGCGTCGAATTCATCTACCGGGATGGTTAGGAAACCGGCCTCGACTTTCCGATTTTTGCTGGATAAGTATTTTGGAAAATCTCGTGACCATCGGTTTTCGGGATGATGTTGGATAGCTTCCCTGCCATTGGAAAGCAAATCCCAGAATTCATCCTCGTTATTCCCACCTGGGAGACGGAAGCTCATGCCGACAATTGCGATTGGTTCGGTTTTGAAGACTTCGGATTTCACATTTAGGTTCAAATATAGCTAAGGATAAATCAGAATGTGGTAAAAATACGCGGGTCTACATCATGGTCATATATGTATTAAGTAGGGTGGCAACCAACATACATTTTGATCTTCCGATCCCACTTCGTTGAGAAGTTTTTCATACAGCTCAACAGCAAACTGAAAGTAATATGACATGGAGGATTAACTTGAAAGTAATTCAGGGTCATTTAAGGTGATTTCCAAAAATAATGTATCACTAAATTTTTAAACCTTTTCAATCGGTCCCCACCACAGTTTATGATTGTTAGCAATCTCCTCACTTAAATGATAACCATCCAAAAAGTTGACAATGGACACCTTGGAACTCAGGCTGAAAGTATTCAAGTAGGATTTTTGCTTTCAGAATATTTTAGACTTACTAATAAATCAATAAATAAGACATTTTGAAAATATAATTTACATTTCAATTTAAATCGTATCATTTACCTCTTAAAGCTCTCGCTCTTCAGATGAAGAAGAGTGTTGTATTGCTCATCAAGTGTCTCCCACTTTATGGAATGCTTCTCAATCCATAGTTTTAAGCATTGGGCAAAATCACCTTTAGCGTTATGCCCTATTTTTGCCAGTGAAATGCTGGTCCCCAACGACGGGGTAAACAAGTAAACCGAGGAATTCAGCCCGGCCTCATCTTTCATAATAGCAAAGTTAGCATCCAGCTCAAAGATATGGTCACAGTTTTTCAATACCTGGTGGAGCGATGAACATGACAATATTAATCTTCACCAAGATAGCTTTTTTATAATGGGGCAATGTAAGACTGCGTTCTGAGGCAAATACTTACCATAGTATTAGGAGAAAGATATACACATTTATCGAATGCCAAAAGAGAAAATCCATCGATCTTTGCATGATCCTCCAAACTCAACCCATTCACCCGTCCCTCAAAAAGTATAACCAGGTCAAAAATCATTTTCAGTTTGGATCTGGAAATTTAAAAATAAAACGACACATAAATTGAAATGTTACATCAAATAATAGTTTACCATTGTCTGCCCTAATTTTACCAACCTTAAATTGTCAGGGACAGTGAAAGTTGTCAGCACAATTAATTTCTTGGAAGTGGAGACACGTCGTAGGGAGCCTGCCAACACCAGCGCCTTTTGCACACTTCCCTCCTCCACGGCGGAGGTCACCCATGCCTCCACCCCTGAAACAATTAAAATTATTATCAGACCAGTTGATATTTAAAAAAAAAAGAAATAGTTAACTAACATTTAATGATTTTCTTCTAATTAGATTTTACCAGCACAACCGCAAACACTTACTCATTTTTGCGAGTCGAACAACGAATAACCCAAGATAAATCTGCAAGCATAGAAAGAAAAATGAAAAATTAGAAATCGTTGGTAGTATTTTTATTTTTTCAATAGGTAATGTTTTCAGGAGTGACGTCTGAATGACAGCCGCAGCAAGTTTAGGGACGGAATTCCTTGAAAGAGTGGCTATTACTCACAGTCCTCGCAGACAGTGCAACGATTCGCATTTTTAAGTGTGAAATTAAACCTGCATAATATAGCAATTAAATTCTCTATCAGTGAGTAGGCAATATGGCCAGGCAATGAGCCTGAAAATGAGACGTGGCGTCTTTTTTATGTCTTCTCTAAAAATAATCCTATGCATTGATTGGTTTTGAGTGACTACCTAAGCAAACACTGATAATGTAAGTCAGAAAACCCAAAATTAGCATTATTATTCAATTAGTGCGTAGGTTGCCCTAGTTGCACTTTTACAGTATAGTAGGTAATTTTTATTTTTAAGCTTTTCTCAGATGCGCATCACATTGGATTAGTTATGCCCATGCCGTGCCATGATACTAAAACAGAAGTGAAAGTTAAGGTAAAATATTTGTGAGCATTTGTGCAATGGAAGATTTATATTTGGATGAGATGAATCTTGAACCATTGGTACAGTTACCTGATGACTGGATTCCTCTAGGAATTGGCTTGAATCTGAATGCTAAAGTAATGCTAATTACCTCGTTTTGCGATTTGGGATAAGTCCAACAATGTATTTCAATTTGATAATATTCGATAACGGAACAGTCACTAAGGTTGCGATAGAACTGGGTCATTTAAATTCCCAGATAGTCTGATTTATTGCTGATTATTGTTCAAAACGGAAGTTAATTTTTATTTCCATTGAGAGGTTTTTTTGAGTAAATATCACCATCATCACTGAATCAACATATAGACTATTTGTTATTAATCAAATCAAATGTTTTACATAACAACAATTTGTAAAACTCAGAGACACCCACTTCCACATTACAAACGCATCACCTATTTAGGCTCATAAGCATACAAAACCATAACAAAGAATTCTCAGTTTACCCCAAAGGGGGGTTAGGAAATTTTCCGGCTTAAAATTTTAGCTAATCCTTTTCCGCCGTTATCATTCCCTCAAATTCATTGTCAACGAAATGTCTACCACTTCAAAGGCGGTGAACTACCTAGTATAACTTGATGATATATTCCCTCCGGTCAATGACTGATTGATGAGCACCTGCCAACAATATGCTTAGCACAACCTCGTATAATATGTCCACAATTAAGCCATTCAAACTCATCGGCAACTCTGTCAAAAGTGTACTGAACTACAGACTTGACATCTTAACAAAACATCTACATCTTGAACTAATACTCACATTATCCACTTCCTTCAGGCCAGTTTCGGAGGTCACTGGGCTACCGCAGAGGAATGCATAATTTTCATATTAAGAATTAGCCAGAAACGCATAATTAAATTACCCTTCAATGGAAATAAGTTCATCTTCACGCGATTTAAATTTTTATTTCAATTTGATGGCTTTCATGGCACCTGCCAAAGATCGCAAGTACCGTTTGGAAAGCTGTATTATTTAGTTTTCTTCATCAGTCATATCACGAGTATCGAAGAAAGTTTGCTTTACTTCGAATATCTACAATTTTATGCAGGTCACTCATCATCGCTTGATATTTATTGACAAGGAGGAAAAGTCAATTTAGTTATTGACAAGTATTTAAATGTATAAGTAGCAAGCCGTGCCATAAACTCTACTTAACTATCACAGTGATAAGCCGAAAGTGAGCACACAGCCATTTTCATCGCCTTCTTCCGAGAAAATAAGTTATGCATGAAAATGCGATAAATAACAAAATGCGTTAAAATATAATGTACTGCTACCCATTCATCTTACAAAGACCATACATGAATAACAATTCAAATATAAATGACAAACCGGACTAAATTATTCTTATTATTTGAAATGGTCATCACAAGAACTCAAGATAACGATTGAAGTTAATTGTTTTTCAAAAATGAATGGATTTTTTACCTGGTCTCCTTCGCATGATGATCAGTCAGTAGTCAGTACAAGTCCATTCGGAAATCCCCATAATTAATCTCAAAGATGCTTGTCCTACATGAATATTTACTAATATACTGCAAGGGAATTGTTGTATGCTTGTGTTATTGCCGGTTTATGAACTAGCCAATGTTAATGAAACGAAATATTTTAGATGATATGACCCAATTATAAGATCCAAGCCAATTAAATTCGATATAATTTGCCACCTACAGTGTTCCGGATAACCATCAACATCACCATCGTCGTCAACATAATTATCTTTTAGACGAGGAGTAGTCTTGATGACATGATTCATACAATGCACCTTCGGAGTAATGATGTATATCCATTTGGAAAACAAAGTAATCCAGTGAGAAGGGAACCTCTTGTGCCATCCTTTGCCAATATGCGGGAAACAATGTCAAAGTTGGACCAACTTACAATACAATTAGTTGGTTCAGGAACATTGTCCATGGAGGGCATATAAATACAGTCGGAGACAAATCAGAACATTGACTGTGAGTAACATGACATGATGTATTTGTTATATCCGACCTACCAAGTAGGTTTGCCACTTGTAAAGGCAGTTATGCTTCCTCAACGTGTAAACGATGCTATTGTAAGTAGTTAATGAATACATCAATTCACACACAATCTGGGTCCCTTTTCCATTTTATTTTATCTAGTGACTAACTCGTTGATAGTGTATGTTGGAAGCTACCATTACAGATCTAAATGCGTCTAACAGCACAAAGCTTCCTATACTGTTTCATGTTATGCGTCATCGTTGGCATTTTGGACTATGATCATGAGCTACTTGGTGAAGGGTATGGATATGGATATAACCCTTCTGCTGGTCGTATACTGTAATTGTGGGACAAAAACATCACCGAATCCCAATCCAGTGGTCTATGATATGATATGATATGATACACGAAAGAAAGATCAAAGATCCGCTCCGCTTAAGATGCATTTAAATTTTAATCCATGTTCAGAGATACACTTTACATTTTTAGCTGCACATCTACATATCATTATATATTGGATGTTGTGGTCATAATGAGCAAAAACAAAAACTTATCTGGAATGAGAGAGAGTACGGTTGAGGACTATTATTTGGGAAATCTGATTTAAATAGCTGTCATTGGAATTATAATTGTATTCGATAGATTCAGCCTTCAGATTCAAGGAATTACAGAAACGGGACGGGAGTCTCAAGGTAAAAAGAAAGTTTTTACGACTGATTGTGAGTGTAATTGTGAAATGTGATCTGCTATCAATTTGAGGATGCAGTTTCTTTAGAAAATAATTTTATTGACAAACAAAACAACACTAAATTTGAAGTGTG
>JAQIXQ010001407.1:0-14880 GCA_034700485.1 Pseudosinella alba | reverse complement strand
GTCTTAATGTCGATGGTGTAATAAGCCAACTTAGTTGGGTTCCATATAGACAATAAACATTCAGTTTTTTTTTTTTTATGTATGATCTAAATGGAATTAGTAATTTTGTAAAATTGGAGGCCAGAGTAAATATATTATTAATAAATAGTTTTAAGATATAGATACACCTTCTTACTTTTAAAATGAACTAGTTAATTAATACGCAAATGATGACTAATGACTTGGAAAAATGTATTATTATGCAAAGGAATAAAAGAGAATGAAATATAGCAAAATTTTGAAGGGTTATTGATTGTTTCATGTGCAAATTATTATTTTTCATCAACTAATTATAAATATGAATTTTTAATAATTTCAAGATGCATTTTTCAGTTTTTTTCTTTCTAAATTTTATTTTCAGTGCCTATCCAAGTTCAATTAGACAACCCCAACTTCCCCTTCCTAGCCAAGCCATTCATATTCATGCAGGTTAGGATATTTTCTCCACTTGGATGGGGACATTTCAGAGCAGGATGATGATGAAATGACAAAGGACCCGTTCAAGAGCAACTTTGAATATAAAATATGAACTGACATGAATGGATTACATTTTTACGCAAAAAATCATTATCATCTCATGACATAAGATGGCGGATATATATTTTAAAAAGCGTATCCATATGACTTCATAAGCTTTAAATATGACTGGAGGTATATGATAGTGAGATGATGAATGATGATGATGATGAGCATGAGATGTTTTTACAGCAACTTCTTTTTTTGCCGATTATATTAAGCTTATGCATATATCTTTCATTCCAATCCATATCCCCTGAGATGCCAATTTAATGCCACCAACCAAGTTTGCTTTACATTCTACAGATCAATTAAATTAAACTGGTATTGGGGTCAACAGGTGAATTGCATTTAATAATTTTCCGAACAACAACTACAGCATGCCTCCATATATAACTACCGAGGCGGTGATGGTCTGGATTGAAAAAAAAAATGAGTATGATCTTCACTATCTTCAGTCACATTCCTCTTATTTATGCTTGATCATATTAAGCAAAAGCAAACTTCACCCATCCCTTTCCAATATCAATTAATTTTCTCAGCAAGCAAGTACATTTCATCTAAAGTCCAATCTGTAAATTATTTTGATTAAATCTGGTGTTTTTAATTGTGGGAGATGCAAACCTTTCGGCAACTTATTATCTTTAAATTGAATGATAGAGACTGGAGAGAGTATCATTCTCCTTGTGTGATTTGGATGTATGCAAATGTATGAAAATATTCCATGTTTTCTTCATATTGTGGACGCGGAGAGGTGAGAGGTCTCGACTCGAGAACCAACGCTATGAATGGGAGAACATGCGAAGGAGAAACCATGATCTGGTTCTGGATCTGGTTTGACGATCTGTTCAAATACGCCAAGTCAGAATTATATTCATAACCAGAACTAAAATTTAATCGACAATTCTTCTTTCTGCTGTAGAAGTAATTGATGTAGCGTGTGGAAAGAAAAGGAGCGTCAGTCCTCGTTTAAGCAAGGTTCGTGCTGTTTCTGATCTGACGTGGCAACAGCCACAGCAGGTTCTCATTTAAAGCAACAAATATTATTCCTATAACATTATACCTTCATATCAGTTACCAATCAGTTCTGGGGAGAACTCCCCATATCGTTAAAGCTCCTGGAAAATTCTTTCAAAAACAAATTGTGACTGAGTCTAAGGTAGTAATAAAATATTTTTGGTTGCAAAAACTTAATTCTCTGTTGAATAAGGTTGGGGGACAGTATTGCTGGATTACTATTTTATTTATAGTGCTCATGGATTGTAATATTTTATTTTGCTATGCGAAAAAAAACGCACCCCTTCTTTTGACGACCCTAAAAGCCCATGAAGATTCCCAGAATGCTCATCATAACTCGATCTTCATCTTCATCAGGTATTTTAAAAAATATTTCAGTATAAAATTAAAAACCAAGAACGGGTTTGAATGTTAAATACATTAAATACTTTCATGAAATTATTGATGTCCTGAAAATAAAATAAAATATTAAAATCGTTCTTGAATTTTGTACTTGTTTCCAGGATGTGAGATGATGGGGCAAACAATTTCTGTAAATTCCTGTTAAATAAGGCCAAATTTATTTGCTGATGGATATGATAGTATTTATAACGGGCGTCAGATAAATCAACTAAGATGGAACTGGTAAGGACACTTTTTTTAAGCTAATTTAATATACTATTGATTTAATTTAATATTGCTATAATCAATATCCACCGTACCAGCGAGGATATTGTTTGATCGGATATGATTATTGCAAAATACATATAAATGTAGATATAGTAATTATTCCTTACATGAAGAAATGGCAGAAGAAGATTACTCATGCTACAATTATAATAATGATTCATTCGATTTTATGATCTTTATATTTGTAGCAAATTCATATTGACCTGAAGCCATGATTCATGCATGTGCAAAAACCAGTCATGATAACGGAGGGAATAGTGGAATCTGACCGAATGAAACTCAAATACAGTACTACACAAGTGGACCTGGATGAACTGGAACGAAGTTAACAATTTCTTACTGTGTTTCTTGGCTTAACTACATGATTTGAAGCATTCTTAAGACTTTCACCTAAAAGCCTAGCATGGAACTAGATTTTAAGTTAATTTTTAGCATTTTAAATAGTATTGGGTATATCGTCACAAAATATCTAATATTGTCTATATCATTTAACGTGTAACTAATCTTATGAATTCGACCAACAATCATACGTTTTTTTTTTTGCATCGGCAGTGGCATTAAAACAACCTTGTTTTCGTAATCGGGAAGTGACATTTAAATGCATTTACAATCTTTGCCTCAAGTTGGGACTGGATAATTGCTATATGATATTTTTTACAACACAAAAGTCTATTAGTAAGTAGGGAACTAATTTTCAAATACTTCATAATACAAAGTAGAATTTAATGCATTTCTTGTTCGGAAAATTATTAGAAATTAATTAGAAATTATTAGAAATTTATATAAATTGTTTAGAAAGAGAGTTCAATTACGGGTATTATTTCATGATGCCTGTCATCCTTAAACCCAATCGTTACAGGATGCTTTTAATAGTAAATGATTATATCATATGACATATGTACTTGGGAAAGAAATCAGGAATGTTCCATGAGAATTCACTTCAACTCACTCAAGGAGAATGATTATAAAGTGGTATTTTAAAACCTTATTTTCGCTTGTGGATCTATACCGCATAATGATTTATGCAGCTAAGATAAATATACCATGATCCGTTATTTGTAAAAGTAAAACTATCTGAATTCAGGTCATGGGTTTCTCAATAATTGATGTAGGATTATAAGGGAACATTGCCACCTTACGCGAGCAGTCTAATATATTGATAAGATAAATGCTGTGATAAGGGCATAGGAGTTACGATTCACAAATGGCTTTGAGGCGAATACTTTTGGAATTTTGCTTGGTTTCTCATCCCATCAATAATAGCAGCTTGCTGTCCTTCATCTGTGTTTTTTTCTTCGGAAAATTATAGAAAAGCGTTAATGTATACGAATTTGGTGAAGGATAAACAGAGAGACAACTTCCCGAGAGGTTGAGTTTATTTTGAGAAGAAAAAGTAAAGTCCGATTTTATTCTGGATCGCCCAGCTTATATACAAGTTGGGGAATCCAAAATCAACGCATACACACACTTACGCGTGGAATTTTACATTAGGTATTTAAATCTACCTGCAAATATTAAGTGTATTTACAGTTACACGCAAAAGTGACAAACCCTTTCATTTCCGTTTCATGAAACAAGGTTATAATTTAAAGAGAAAAACTCATTCATACTTTAGACCAGATCATTATCACTATCACATAAAGTGACAAGTCCAGAAAAATCGGAATTCCTGCATGTGTTGAAGATTAGATAAGCAAACCGGGTTATTATTCAGAGAGGGAGAGGGAACTTCTGTAAGTTTCGCATATGTTATGTGCATATCATGTACACCTACCTACCTATTATTACTTTAAGAATTATCAACAGGATGTCATATCCCGTCTTGTACAAGTTCATAACAAATAGGATCATTAGGCTTGAATATTTATACTGACATAATAATCGACAGGAGCTGACATAGTTGTTTATTTCCTCTTCTGAAACCTTGTTCCTCATGATGGTATACGGACAACGGAATGACGCTCGGTAAGGTACCATCGGGCATTTCCGGTTCTCTTTATTAGCTGCACTGGGCGGAGGACAAATGGTCAATGGTACCTGCGCATAAGATGCATCATCGGATAGGCAACTAAATCGTACCCTCATCTTCCCCAATAATTGATGTAAAATTATAGGGAACCGCTAATTTCCTTCATTAACAAGATAAGGTTAAAACCAAGCATGTCAATATGCTGCAACTTTATATAACCGCGAGCAAAGTTCTTACAGTCATTGAAGTAGCAAAGTGACACGTAATTTTTATGTCTAAAACTAAACTTCTCTTCTCGAGTGTGTCAGGTGGAGTTTCGGTTTCTTCTTCAATTGATAAATTTAATTTTGAAACCATTGTTTTATTGGAAAAACAATTATAGGTTCACAATTTACAAAGAAAAGTGTAGAATGGGGGTTGTTCCGGGCGGGATCCCGGAGGAAGAATAAGTTGGACGGCAAACTCGTGTGGGTATTCAATTCTACAGGTTTGACGACTCTTTAAACTAATGTGTACAGCTTGAGGTCACTCTTGGGTGATTGAGTGAAGGCATCTTTATAAGTGGTTTTTCAACTGGGTAAAGACCTTGAGTAGGGAAAGGCAGCTTCACAAGAGTCGCATCTATTGATTAGTGAGACTAACACAACCAGGTATGTATAGGATTGGTTAGTCTTACTTATCCAATTTTGAACGGGATTTGCTTGCCTTCTTTTTGTCCGCTTTTCCTCCACTGCAATTTCTGGGTGACTGAGATAATATGTGTTGGCTATCATGGGCAGGAGCCATCCCCTCAACAACAACAACTTGCTGTACGGCGCCTATTGTTTTAAGAGAAATTTTATGACTTACTTGCATTGGTCGAATTTTCTTGATGTTTTCGGATGTTTCTCATTACTTTCTTAGTACCTGAGTCAGGGATTATCAGGGACCCTGACTTCCCTCTTGATAGCTCGTACTTTAGTGTCTGGAGATCGTCCACCCGTTCGTTCATCTCCTCTATAATAGTAGGACAACTCGAGTCTATTTCTTTCACGTGCTTTTGCTATAAATAGAAAGATTGCCATTTGCATTTTTTTTTGCAATAAACCGAAAATATTAGCTTTAAAAATGTTTAAACTAAAAATACATGCCAATGTATTTAGATGCTCCGTGTCCTCTTCTAGACCCGGATATCTCCTAAGATTTCATAAGATTTGCAATGATCATTTATGATACCCATATCAATACAACAAATTAGATATAATTATTAACAAGTCTTCTGGAATGAATACAATACAAGTATTTATCAACACCATCCCCTGTGGCTTGGTTTCTGGTTTTTAGTAAACCTTCAACCCTATCACTCTGTCCGTCGCGGATGAATTGTTTCTTAAATGCATCTACTAGAGCAGCCCAAGTTGCGCTGCGCCTGAGTTTGCTTTATTGTAAGCCATGGGCCAATCCTTGGCTACCCACCCCAGCATGCATAAGTAAATAGCCCTTTCGTGCCTCGTCACTCCACTTCCCGGAATCGGCGATGCTAGTAAAAATTTCGATGTACTCCGTCGGGTCATCGGCATCTTAAGGGCCGACGTTAAATTCGGTGAGGATATCATTTTGGTAATTTTAAATGATTGTGGGGGAACAGACCTAGTTCTAAATAAGCTTGGATCAAAGTAGTCTGAATTCAAATCTGATTCTGTACCGATCTGATCAATTCAGTCTGATTCAAAACTTGATTTCGTTGGAGTGGGACTGGATGATGCTAAATTTTGTGGCTCTGAGGGCGTACGAACCGAACTAGATTGTCTGATTACCTCTGCTGATTTAAAACTTTCTTGTGGATTTGAAGTTGATTTATTTGCTGTTGTATATCAATGCCTATAAACTTGGGAGCAATATTTCGGGCTCTGTGTGACCGTCTAGGTTCTGCATGCGCTCATTTGTATTTTATTAATACTGCTTGTGCTTCCCTCTTCCCTTAATTGCAAAAGCATAGTATGCCGAACAGGCACACTAGTATTATAGCAAAATATTATGTTCCTTAACTAACCAGGACAATACAAGATTTAACTGGTGCGAAGCGGAAGCAAAGCTGGACTTTGCCTTTGTATACCAACTAGAAGTTCTTCCTCGCCTTATTCATCTTCTCATAAATTGGGAATCCGATACGGTTTAGATTATGGTAAAACTTGACCATATTTGATGAATCTGCTGCAGGAGTAGCATATCGAAAAGGTATTTTGAAATTGCATTTTGAAGAGACCAACCTTGATGTAGATACTTCCCGATACACAAATCACTGATCTACTTTGGGAATATTTATTATCCAATTTCTACGTAATAATTATCTCCGTATTTATCCAATTTTATATACCATTTATATCCCAATAGGCATTGTCTTTATCGCTTAAAATACATTGCTCAATATTATGGAACACCCAGGGACTTTTGGGGCGCTGTGATACTCAATTCCATACGTGATAGATACAACTGTCTAGCTGCCTCTAAATAGTCGACCAGTCAGTAAAATGTTCGTATATTCATTCTCCCCGATGGACCTCACCATATTGTTTGGTTGGTATTTGGTTTTGGATTGCTGTCATATCACGGAGTGGTCGCAACATAAATGAGCCACATGTTTTCCGAATTGCGATTTATTGACACGGTAAACACGGAATCGTTGGAGAGGTCTGCAACAAATGAATTAATTAACTCGTAAGTATTATGAAAGGTTATAGTAAATGGGTTTCGGGAGTTTCAAGAACAGAAGCAGGTGTCTTTGAATGACACTGGTCTTGATCAATGAAAGGATTAATTTCATTGTTGGAGGCATATCCGGTTGATGAAATGTGGTTTTGTTTGAGTTGATTACGGCATGTTTGAGGTAGGAAGTCTTAACTGAAGATCTATCTCGGATTAACCCCCAAGTGTCCTCCTGCAGCTTAATCCGAAAGCCGAGGGGCAAGTTCTTATTATCGAGAGGTTCAATAACACCGTTCTCAGGACTATAATGAAATATAACAAATTAGAAAATACTTTGACTGTTGTTTATGTGATTTGTGGTGAAGGTCGTTTTCGTCGTTCAATTTTACTCACCACTTTCACAGCTAGTTTGATTTGAATGATATTCCGTACTTGCACTTTTAAGTGGTAAGCCGGAATTTGCGAGCTTATAGATTTGCAAATTAAACATGCTTGCTTGGTCATAACATCAAATGTTACCGTGATTCCCGAGCTCCGACATAGATTTATACCAAATAGTACTCGCAATGACTGCATGATGATGATGATGGTCATAGTTATTTGATTATTAAACAGGTATTTGGGGATAGTACCAATGTGAATTGGATGTATATCATCACATCATTATACGTTCAATCCCATTAAGCATTTGAAAATCAGATCCGACAAGTTGCGAGTGATTAATTTTAATGTGGATGATATGTACATTAAGGATATTATGATATGCAATTAGTGCATGTTATGCAGTTGGCAATGTTGTGAAGGAGAAATGTCTGGGTTCTCTTATGAGTTCGGTCACAATGGTATTGACTGCTAACCGTCAGATGAATGAAAAGAAGAAAGGACAGAGTAAACATAATTTTGCATTATTTATAATTCAATTGTTGGATGACGCTATAATCCAATCCATAGTATCCCCTTGCACAGCTTTGTGGATTTCCCGACCTACCCTGGTGAAATATTCACCAAGGGATTTACGGCACCGAAATGCCATGTCCGTGTTATAAAAATCCTATAAAAATTAACTAAAAAACTAACATAATTATATGGGTGACAACCATCCTCCAGCATCATTACCGTCATCCATTACGGTGGCTGGAACTTAATCATGAAACTGACTCAGCTTCTATTGACAGTGCATGAATTTAGTTGGGGTGGCATTATAAGAGTTTTTATGATGGACATTTGCTCACTATTGTATGTAGGGTAGTTGAGAGATATAGTAATGTAATAATCTGAACTTATCCACCGATGTCGCTGTCCGCATTCCACTCTGTGGCTGTCAAAAACCATTCCTCAGATCCCCTTTGACAATTGCATTGTGAACCCTAATGGTTTCATTTTCTGCTATTTTGGATCTCTTCAACCTTATTTTTCAACTTCACCATTTATTCTGGGACATAATCCATGGAAAGAAGTTTGTCATGAACATTCCAAGACCTAACTGTAAAGTTTGGGGGAAATTACTCTGGACTCGGATGATGCACGCTACGTACGTATGTAAATCCTATGAGTATGTATGACTATGATACTACGTGCCAAATGTACTGGACCGTTTCAGTATACTCCATTATAGGTAGTATTTTTCAAAAAACAAAATGCAATAGTCTGACGGAGCTCCCTTGAGCTGAGTTAAATATCCGCAACTGCAAAATGAAAATAACAGAATTAATGTGATTTGCTGTCTCTGTGAAACATTACACGTACATCAAATTTATTCAAATACATTTTTAAACCGGGTCAAGAGTGACTAGCAAACCAGGGTTATTTATTGGGCAAATAAACACTTCGCTTTGCGTCGTGTATGATGGCGTCAAGTATATTACATGACGGTCACTAAACTTCAGGAACAAATCAATGATGTTATTCCACGTAGGAATGCCTGTTAAAGATTGGAGTGCTGAGGAGTGAGCCGAATAAGGTATACGATGGCTTTGCTGAGATGATATCTATTTTTCGGGATTGCGATGGGTCGTGACATGGCCTTCGAATATCTCGCTTTTTCCTCCACTACCAAAATGAGATCCTCCTCAGGTACTTCACATGAAATCCTGCAAAAAATACTGCTGACCTCTCCTGTATAGTCCGAATCAATCACACCTCCAACCACGAGAGTCCTTTCTCTCGCAATTGAAGATTCTCTCTATGTATCTCATATCATTGAGTACATTGATCATTAAGCAGCTCAATTTTGAATCCTAATGGCAGGGTTCTGTTTTGGAAAGGAGGAATTTCACCATCCTCTGGACTAAAGTAAAAAAATACAAAAAAATGCTTAATATAACTTAATTTAAAACGACACGTGATGAAGACATTTAACCACCAACACATAAAACCGACCTCCGAGCCACCGGAGGTCGTTTTTATGTGATAATGGTAAAACGTCATATTTGTTTACGTGGAGGAGTATATTTATCATTGCCAAAGTTTCCATGGAGGATCATCTAAAATAACGTTTATGTTGAAACAGTGCACAATCATCAAGATGAAGGAAGTACATGTATCTGACCATGCAGATTACTATAACACACTGCATAGTCAAATTAATTGAGACATACCGAATAATTTCACAATATGTAAACTTGTCAGGTTTACTGTTGTTTAGTGACAATCGGGTTCTGGTCGGCGAAGTTCGGGTGCAATAAAATGTTCGGAGCGAGGAACAACGAGCGGAGAAGTTTTAGGTTTTTAGAGCTTTTATTTAAGCTTAGACTACAATCTACTAACTGATTTTACTTGGTTTAAAGTGATCGAATTTATACCAATTCGGTTAACGTTGTTTAAAGGAGAAGGGATTATCTGACGTAGGTCAGATGGACTTGGAGTGAGAAAGGAAGGGGACGTCAGGATTAGGCAGTTTGGAGGTGCCGTCATTCTGACGTTTACAATGTTTAATGAAAGGATGATTGTCTAAATTTAGGTCAGGATGGACAGTCATGATTAAAGTCCAATGGTGAATTTATCTAATCATATTATGTCGTCACAATTAAGTACCTATGATTTAGGGGCATTACATTACCCCATTGATTAAGTTGAAATTTCTATTTCAAAAGGGAAAAATCATAGGTGAAAGGATTTTATACATTGAATATTTGTGTTTCAGAATATGTGCAGAATTAGATTGAATATAAAAATGTTACTGGTTTTCAGAGGTTGATTGATCATCGTCAGAACTTGGTGGGTCGATTTTTTGGGGAAAAATGTCAAATCTTGGAAAGTTTCAGATAGCGATGATGCTGTTGAGGAGGGTTGTCGTGAGTCGTGGGGTTGCTGTTGATAGATCCTGGAGGCTTGTTGTTGATATGATTATGGGTACTGTAGGTTCAGGTTCGGAGGAGTCTTCCCAGTTTTGTTCTTGGGCCTGGTCTGGCGGGGGGTTGGAGACGGGTTCCTGGGTAGGTATGCCATTTCCGGCGGGAAATAGATTTCGGTGATCATGTTTTAGGACTTCCGGGATGGGTGTGCTGGGGCGTGGTTTGGGGGTGGTTTTTGTAAATCTTCTTGTCGTATCAATAAGATTGGCCAACTGCCGAGGGAAAAGTTAAGAGGAGTCACTGGGGGGAGTGGGGTCCACTGGGAAATTCCAGGATGATACTGCTCAATTCTAGAGATAAGGCTGGGAATAGGTCGGGTCTTAGGGAGAGGATCGAGACCCATGTTCGAATGCTGGCTATCTTGGTGACGGTTGAAGGGGGAAGGTCCTCTTGGGCGGATGTAGCTTTCATTTGGTCAATATGATTCTCGTGAGTCCTCTGCATTCGATTAAAAAATGGCAGGAGTTTGTTAATCGTTTGTAATAGTAATATGATCTTTCAAAAAATTTGGCAGATGTTGCTCTCGGATGATTCAAATATGCGCAACCAACGAATTCACTCGGTTCTGCAACGTTTTGTACTTTTTTAACAAGCTTTCAGCTTTTTATGATAGCTGGATTCATTTGACCAGATTTCTCTGATCATTGCTGTCGTAGTCAATGTTGCTGAAAGGTTACAAGTTGAAAGACTATTTTTATTACGCATAATCTATATGGCACAATGATTCATGCTTATTCGTTACTAATAATGATCAATCCTCAAACTATGCACTTGAAATCGTGTCTGTCCGTTTCCCAATGATTGATGTAAAATAATAGGGAAACATTGATACCATTTAGTATTTAGATGTAAAGTATAAGTTTGCCTAGCCAAAGGCCTTGCACGTTTTTCCTCTTGCAAGCTAATATTTTAACGTTTGCAATTCAGCAACTCGTTCGTTGATTTCATCAATTATGCTCCGACATCTTGAGTCAATAATGGATACATGTTTTCTATTTCAAATTCGAAAAAACTCAAATGCAGTTTTTGAAAGATCTTCCTCCAAGTCATGATACCGTCGACGATCTTTCGACCACTTCTTTTGGACCACTTTGTCAGATTGAAATATTTTCGTAGCCCATCATTTCACTGTTATAATGATGTTGTTTGAAAGTGCAAACAATTATAGTATAGGTATCTTTTATGGAAATTCTGGCTTCCAAGCAGTTTGTTAATACGTGGAATACCAATATAATGAGAATGAGATCCATTCTCGGATTCTAAATAAAGAAAGCTTGCAGTTAAAGTATTTGGCAAATAGTTGAAAGGCGAAATGGACATCCTCACCGTAGGCCTTTTGGTCGTCTTCCGAGAAGTGTACTTAGGGCTTGGAACGGCTCATATGATTGTCCTTCCGGGTCCTACCTTCATCGGCTTTTTTTTAAATTCAGAATCAGAGGATTGGTCCCAAATAGGTCCTGAGAGTCTTGATCCATTTCCTTCGATTTGCATACAAAATAGAAACATATAATAACTGTAATGTGAGTAGGTATTAATACAATATAAATATCTAAAAACGTGTCAGACCGTCCAGACGTTTCTTTGCATAACAGATTTATAGTATTGCAAATGTAATCAATGCTAACATGAATCTATTAGTCTACGAAATGTTCGTGCAATTAATGGAGTGGGGATTTTACGTTCTTCGTCAGACTTGTTTTCGTACATTCCTACCATAATTTCAAACACAACTTTAAGGTCTTCAAACTTATCTAACATTTGACGAAATAATTGGACAAGCTGATTTCAATTTCTAGAAAGAAACGATCATAGTTGTGGGCGGAGGTCTAACTACAACTGAACTAATTAAATCTTAAGTATTATGAAATTTAACCATAAATGGGTGTTGGGGAGGATAAGTTCCATCTCCTTATTGAGTAGGATTTGTGGGAGGGGATTTGAAGAGGGTGAACCAAAGTCTGATCATAAAGAAGAAGGATCCCGGAACGCCATAGTGGTACTTGATGACAAAAGGCTTGAATGGACGATAAGATTGAACAGAGTTTGTTGAGGATGATGATTGAGAACCTGTATATTTTAGAGCACATTAGCAAGTTAGATGTGGCAAGCTGAAACAG
Organism: Pseudosinella alba; assembly: GCA_034700485.1. NCBI lineage: Eukaryota > Metazoa > Arthropoda > Collembola > Entomobryomorpha > Entomobryidae > Pseudosinella > Pseudosinella alba. Next base: position 2,515 of record JAQIXQ010001407.1, on the reverse strand, counting down.
TGGGCTGCATCAAGACCAAAGTTGCGACAAAAGACCGCAAGTTATTATTGGAATCCAGTAGAAGGAGAACATATTGTATTGAAGGATATTGTTCACCTCAGTATATTCTCGCGTATCTTTTATCCTCAGGTCCCTTCTAACGCTTTGGGCATGTTGATATTCCTTTCGGTATTTGGACTTCCTTTCATGTCGCTGTAAAATGCTTCAGCAGTTCGCAGTTCTTCTTCGCCATATTTAGACAGATCACTTTATATTCATACGGATAGACACCGTTTTGTTGCATCAGCCTCACCGCATGATCTCCATAATCCTTCTTAAAGTAGGGACTAGTAAGATGAAAATCTGCTGGCTGTAATGTAGATACTAGTCATATTGTTTAGGGACGTGGCGAAAACATTGAGCGTATCGATAAAAGCAAGATTATGACCAACAAATATGGCAAACAACTTTTCTGCTGAGGTTCCGATAACATCCAACGTAACCTTAACATCTATTTTTGTACAGGCCGTTATTATAAATGATTATGATCACAAGTTATGATTCATAACCTGAGGTTATGAACAAGTACAGCTAACTTTGGTTTTGGTATTGGCATTCAAATTACACGTGTCATGGGCCCAAAACTCAAATTTATATGACTGCAAATGCTAATGATGACGAACTTGCACCTTATCCTCATCAACTGTTTTATTGCAAAACCATATGTGATAGGGAATATTGCGATCAAAAGTAGGAGCACCAATACAATGCTTTTGCATATTACGATTTGATTCATCATTCCATTCCTTGATTTGTTTGTAGATCTTAGAATATCCTTGCGACCTTCAAACTGTCTTACGTAAAACCAGTGCTGTCCGCTGAAGTAGTTTAACTTTACCCACCACTTTTCCACCAAGTAGGCCTTCAAATTAGGGAACCAAAGGCCATACTAGCAACACTAGAACAAAACGACAGCAAAATGTCTCTCACCACGCATACTAGAAGTGAATCGGGTGGAGAAGGATGTGCAATTTCTAAATTCGGACATATGTATCTCTGGAATGATTAAAATCGGCATAGGGCACAAAATCTGATAAATATAAAAGGTCGGAATTCCAGTTTTTGATTATCCTGCTTTGCCAAATTTTCAATATATATTATGGCAGAAACTGCGGGTTACCATAAATGACAAAAATACAATTTGTCATTTTAGAACTGCAAGTCCCTAGTTCATTTATTCTGTTAAGGTATACAGATATATGAGCTATCCACCGTCGTGATAAAAGAGCTAGTTTGATTTGAATTATGTTGCATAATTGCACTTATCGTTAGTAATCATTTCGTTGTAGTGTTAAGTCGGAATAATTTGCGAGCTAATATATTTGCAAATTAAAAAGACCGAGCTGGTCATTACATCAAATATTACCTTCATTCCCGAGCTCGTACATAGATTAACGCCAAATAGTAATTGCACTGACTGAATGCAATGGTGATGATGATCATATGTATTTGATCAATCATTAAATATGTAGTTGGCAATGTTTTGAAGGAGAAATGTGTGGGTTCTTTTGTTGACTTGCTCCTGCTTACGCTTGGTAATTTGAGCAAGTTCAGTCTGCAATCGAGCGTTTCTCACCTTCTCAAGCTCATATATCTTCTACCAAAATGCGGAAGGGCTAGGTTGCAAAATTGCTTGGTATTTGATAAGCTCATAGTCCGTGCAATATTATGCAAACAAAAAGTGTAGCTCAGGGTATATACTCACACTCTTCTTTTTTGTTAAAAATTGATGCCAATGCATATGTTCCCTTACTTCTTTTTGGAAACATTAAGTGCAACAAAACTGTAGCTCAGGGTATACACTCATGTTCTTTTTTTTGGGGGGAGCGGGGATATTTTAGTTCAAACCTAGATATATACACAATCACATTTTCCCAATTTTCTAACAAAATGTTCACTCAAACTCTCAGAAGACGAACAAATCGAAAAAAAAAGTTTATTCTGTCACATGATATTAGGGAAGTAATGACGAATTTATTAACATTTTTATGCTATGCTTACCAATTGTTTGGCCCGTGACAGGTTATGCTCAATGGCAGCTAGCTCCTTTCTATATTTTTTTGTTTTTTTTTTCCATTTGTCCTAAATTCTTTAAGAAGCGTTTCCACTAGCTTCTTCGGGTCTTCGGCATTTGCTTTCTTTGGCGGCATGTTTTAGGCAAATAAAATTAGATCCTTATACATTAAAATTGGAAATAGCAATAAAAGAGATATGACATGAAGGAGGTGGGTGGAAATATTTACACACCTGATGACATACATAAAGATGTCAGATTAATATTTTAGCATCATTTCCAATATTGAATTACAAGGATGGAATGGCATGGATGGAAAGGGGATTAACTTTAGCGATTAACGTTAATTTAACTTATTTTAAAATAGATTTGTTACATTCAATTAGCTATTGTATTGACACATGTTTCCATCTAATCAAATAATCAAATCAGGAAATACATGCGGAATAATGTTTGCATTTC
>JAQIXQ010001406.1:0-14889 GCA_034700485.1 Pseudosinella alba | reverse complement strand
ATAGTATAATTGTAACTTTTATTGTCTTTCATTTTCAAAATTGATTCAATGCATTTGCCAGATTTTTACCTTTTAACATTAAAGTAGCAGCTTTCGACATGGTCCAGATTGGAGTCCCGGTTCACCTTCTTCTTACACCCGGAACTTGTGTAAGGACAAGACCAACTAAAAGTGTCCAGCGTCATCTCTACGTGCAGATTCCGGATCCCTTCCCGATCGAGAGGGATGCGGCACTGGGGACAGTTTCTTAGCTTGTGGTAGCACTCCTCACAAACATGATGGCCATTCCTGCACTGAAGTACTTTCCTGTTGGGAACCTCCATACAGATCGGGCATTTTAAGTGCTCCGGGATTTTGTCGAAAGTGGCGGGGTCATCCATTTTGCCACTCACAGTTACAGGAGCACAGGATTTAATCGAGTTTGCCTGTTGTGCTGACGATCCTCAAAATGATTTTGGTCTGGTCAGGCAACCCTACCGCTCTACAGTGAGAATAGCGAAAGCCGGATTGCATCCCAAATCAACATGAGTGATGCCACCGACGAGGAAATAATCGGTTTATTGATAAGCCATGCGGCCTCTTGGTGATATCATTTTTGATGTTGTTAACTCCACCTGTTTTGACGTAACTGATTATTTCACATTGTCCTTCCATGTATATTATAAGAGTTAATTTTGGTTGGCAACATGAAAGGTTATCTTTTTTACTGATTGACAAACTATGGAGCTCGTGCTCGTTTGAAGGGCATCCAATCACGCAACTAATCCCGATGAAATGTATGACAATGATGTATTGGTAGCTGATAATAAATATGACCAGGTTCTTCAGCTAAATACTGAGTTGGAAATAAGCTACGTGATACATGCATTGTACTTTGTAAAAATAAATAAATAATTGTTATTGACTACGCAAGGCCGGCATACTTTGTTATGTTGCATGTCATAATAGTAATCGTAGCAAATCTTATCAAAAATGTATATTTAATTTGCAATTTGATGATAATAATTTTTTTATATAAATGAACAGTCATGGTTGTTGACGTCAATGGTCTTTCCATTATATTGATGAAATAAGTAATACAAGTATGTAGTTATATATTTTATTGCTGGAATTGATAGTGATGCATCACGCAAACTTGTAAATATGGTGTGGTAAAAGGTAATCTTAGCTAATCTTAGCCATAAAGTTTCTGAAGTTGGTAATGATGATGATGCTAGCATGAATGAATTGTGTTTATTCGCGACTGAAGTTGTTTGTTTTACTTGCTAATTAATCCATCGCATGGGTGGTGTAATACATTTGTTCTGAGATAAATGTCATGATGATTCAATGTGAATATAGGTCGACGGTCTTACAATAACAGAATCACCGAAATATCAATTTCCTTAAATCATAAAACAGTATGAAAAGTCTTGCTTGTTGCAGTGTGAGCTGAGCTATAAATACCAAATGCATTTAATAATCGACATAATCCTGCTCCCAAAAATAATATGTGTTTCATTTTATTCTTCGTGTTCGTCCTTCGTTTGTAAAATCTATTTTACAATTAGTATTGCCTCCCTTACATAAACTACTTTCAGATTCGGAGTTGTATTTACTTTTGCTTATTCACAATAATTATACAAATATATCCACATGCGACATTCCAATTTAAATTATAACCACTTTACTATCCAGTAACTCTGATCCCGATTCGATGCTATATCGTGGCTTTTTCTTGTTGACTCCAGGAATGCAAGTTAATTTAATATAGGAAGTTGTGTTATGGCAATAATTTGATAAGATAATATGCCATCATTACTCATCAGAATCTACTTCATCCTCCCTCAACGTTTCATCCCCACGAGTTGTTTCAGTTCCTGTTCCTCCACTTCCAATATTTGGCGTGGAAAAGGGAGTTAAAATCAAAGTCCCATCGTCACTATCACCTTTAGATTTTTTAGCGCTTTCCTCTTTTTTGCTAACTTTTGCAAAGTAGAGCCAAAACGCAAACTTGGAAACATGATCATTTTATTCGATTTATTCAAGAAAGGCGTGTCCACCCAAGTAGTAAATATATCCACTGGGGACGCAATCCATGTCAGGGTGTATCAACCAATTACGCTTTCAGCTCCGTAATAGTAATGTCAATAGAAGAAAGGAAATGTAAATGGTGAATACCTATCAGGCAATGGAGATCAAACTGTGAAGTTGCTCATTCCTGTTGTGGCGGTTCTGTTCCTGTGCAATGTGAAGGCCAAACTGTATTTCTATTGTGTACAAATTGAAAGAATTTTGGCCGGGAGCATTGCCTTGTGTGGTTATCTGTTGCCGTGAACTCTGCAGTTAATCTACCCATTTATTACTTCGAGGGGGATAGTTTCAAGGTTAAGGTAATGGCTCTGATTTCAAACTGTTTTAGATGCTTCCAAACAAGGATATCGTAATTGCAGGCCCGTCGCTACGAAATTTTTCCAGGGGTGACAAAATCGGATCGTCAAATATATATAGTGCAAATTTTATTTTTTAAACAACCCTATTTTGAATATAGTTACACCAACATTATACTAATGGAATTTTTCAATTGGCAATAACTATACAGCGTCCATTCTATTTTCCGATCTAAAGGGCATTGGGCATTGCAAGTATAAGATATTTTCACAGATTTTGAGCTATATTTTTTTCATGTTTTTGGAATAGAGATTCTAACGAACTTCACATGTTCTATGCTGCTTTTGTAATATTTGAAAAATTAAAAATTATGAAATTATGTTTGCTGTCGTAAACTGCGAGGGGACACGGTTCTTAGCTGACAAATCAGTCATCATTTCAATATTTTCTCAGTAATTACACTAATTCTGCTATATAAAATAAGATCTAGTTCATAAAAAAAATACGAATGGAACAAATACGTCAGTCCAGTCCAACAAAATAAATTTATACGAGTTTATAGGACCATGTAAAAATTATTTAGCCTCTGATTTTCAAGTTCAAACGTAATTTTGGCTCGAATACGCTAAAAATTTGGGGAAATTTGCTTAAAACGAACAATATTTTTTTATAAAATATATTTTCCAGGGGTGACACTTAATTTTTAGGGATGACAACGCAGTTTCAGGGGTGACATTGTCATCCCTGTCACCAAGGTAGCGACGGGTATGCGTAATTGCATAATTTGTCAATAAGAAAATGGAAATAACTTCATGTTATTTCCAGGCTTATGAATTTCACTGTCATTTATAATAATATCATTTGATGGATGTTCGTATTCCCTGCATTTGTTCATCACAAATATGCTTCATTTTAATTAAATTCGGTTTTGTATCGTGTTGACGTTCATTCTACTGTACCATTGTTTAATTCCTGCACTATCTTTCAGAAAGACTTGCGCAAGCCACATTAGTATTCGTATCGCCACAGAACCCCCCTCCGTCAATGAAGAAAAAAACATCTCATACACATTCCTTTGTTGAAATTGAATCCGTTGCTGAATTACTTTCTCTAAATCAGAGGCATATTAATTGAATGCTTACTTTCCATATTGCAAAACATATTTTTATGCGAGTATTATAAAACAGGAGTGGGCTAGGCAGACTTGTATATAATGTCATAGAACAATTCATTAAGTATTCCTTCCGATAGAGCAAGTTTGGTATTCCTTCGTCGACTCACCCCCCGTGCTCGCGTTACATATTATATTCAAATATGACATCATGCTCACTAATTATATTCATTGTATCATGTCCAGATAAAGAATGTTATGCATATAGCAATCACCGGTTGCGTGGCACAAATTAAATTAGCGGGTGCTCCAATCAAACCCGTCGTTAAATACTAATACTTTGCACATGACATCACATCATAGCATTTCTCGGTAAGTGAACATGACGAGTATTTCTGTTGTCTTGCTCTGCGTTATTCTGGCTTTTTCTTTTAGTCCCGGTGTGGAGTCTTGTGAATGCAGAGGCATATTAAAAATCCGGATGCAAATAACCCCGAAATGGAACTTGAGTATTATATCCTGAAGAACATTACTGATCTACCTATAAACCTTTGCACCTTTTTGGACTTGCCCGACAGTGGGATTGACTGCTCAATATCGAATTCCAATATCTGCGTGAGGTGCCCCTATCAGGCAAGATTTATCACAGGGGACTACCAAATAGGCCATGCCGTTTCACTCGTAATTTGGGTTTGTACAATCCTAGTTGGGACCTTTGGGGCAGTGTTTAACTCCCTCATTATTCTCGTGTTGCTGGGGAAGGAGCATAGGAGAAGGTCATTTGATCTTTTGCTGATTGGATTAGCTTGTTGGGACTTGTTTGGGAGCACTATATCAGTGGCTGCCTCCACTTCTTCAGTTATTGTATATGGTATTGGTACAGTCTTAAAATTATTATTAGAAATTTAGAATTGTTTCCGGGAGGTTAGTGTCAAAATGAAATATTATTCGTTTTCTTTTTAGATAATTGGGATCGTGGGTTAACTTCACAACTTCTTGCCTTTTATGGAAGTTATTTAAGCTACTTTGGTAAGGAATTTTAATTCGACAGCGAAGGAGATTATTATTAACTTTAAATGCTTAACAAACAATTCTCTTGAAAACTTGTCCAGCTCGCTCTGGTTCAACCTATATTACCGTCCTCATCGCTATAGAAAGATATTTTGCCATTGCCTACCCCTTGAAATCAATCATCTGGTTCACCTCCCGCAAAACCAAATGCTTGATTTGGCTGACCTTCCTCATCTCGGTAATTTTTAGCATCCCGAGATTCATCATCTTCAAAATAATTTGGAATGACATCGGCCCCGATATCCAGAGCATCAAGGAATGGGATTATATTGTTGTGAGCACCTCCGTGGACAAAATGTGGTCTCCCAGCATCAGCGCCATAGATTTTTGCGTGCCCCTGCCACTCCTGCTGATCTTTAATGTGCTGATCTTTATCGAAATCCTAAAGTCGAATAATAGTAGGAAGGAGTTGATGAGTGCAAATCAGGAAAAGGAGATTAAAGCTGTGAAGATGTTCATTCCTGTGGTAGTGGTTCTCTTTTTGTGCAATGTGGAAGCCTATGTACTTTTCTACTATATTATATTTAAAAGGATTGTTGCCCGGGAGCATTGCCTTGGGGTGCTATTGTCTATGGCAGTGAATTCTTCAGTTAATCTTCCAATTTACTATTTTAAGGGGGATAGGTTTAAAGAGGAGGTGAAGGCTTTGTTCTCTAAAAGTGTTTGTTTAACCCCGTCACGAAATGAACTTCGGTAACGAACATTATTTGTGAAATTGTGTTTAATTACACATTTGTAATTATTCATTTTTAAAATGTAATCTGTTGCGTCGTCGTGTCCTAAATATATGTAGCCCATGAGTAATTTATTAAGTTGGATAACATGTATGCGAGCACTTGATTGTGTATTTGTGTATTTGCTGCTACTCTCGTTAGTAATTCTACAAAAGCCACATAAATTGTTCAATAAATCAAAATGAATAAAACCTATTTGTTAGCATTTTCATATATCTAGTAACTAAACAATACTGGCTATATACATTTTCATCCCTATCTACAATAGAAAAGAAAAATCAACAAAAATCGATTTCAGCTCATTGATAAATATCTAAAGATCCGGCTTCATCATCATTGATCACGAATCGAATCAGAACCTCATACAAATATTGGCTTTCTATATATACACTTATGCCTCTGCTCATTATTCACTCAATAAAATCTATGTACAAAGGCCATCAATCAAATCAGAGGAGAATACTAATGACTTTCTCAGTAAACTGACTGCATTTCAAATGTGCCCAATCCACGCATTTTTGTTGGGATTAGAGGGATGGCCATAATAATAAAAGTAATAATGTAATGATTCAAAGAATTAGTTAGCAGAATCAAATCAGATAGATGGAATACCTGGTGTAGTCTCATGTGTTTCCCAAAATTCCCATCACATAACACATCACACCCACTTTCAATCTCTATAGAAAAATTATCATAACATTCGCATATTTAATGATATCCCATAGAGATAGTCTTTATCAAGACATGTGTTAAATAGTATTGATATTGAATAACTGATTAGGAGATTGGCTATCACAAAGCAGGTCCAGAACATTTCACTTATTAATTCATTGTAACCTATTTGCAGCTTGATTAGCAAATATTTTTTGCTATGTAATCGCTAATCGCAAAAGTGTGTATGCGTGAATATTAAAAAAAAAACGTTAAGAGGAGGGGTCTGAATGAATTTAGCACAAAACTGTTGCATGGCAAGTCTAATCTGTCTATTTATAATACAATTAATTCCTGGAATAAAGCTGGAGGAATAAAGTCACTAAATGACATTAATATCATATCAATGATATTTATACATTTAAATTGATTTTCCAGGTATTCACCTTGGCAGTTCCATTGTTGAGTAGAAACATATAAAAAAATATTTTTCCTTATATTAACAAAGTTACATAATCAACATCTATTAGTTATTAAGAACGACTTACAATTTTTATCCGTCTGTCAATACCGCAGCGGTCATAGTTCTGAAGATCCTCCTATTTGACAAATTAACTTTCAAATATGGCGTCAATTCGCAATGATATGATGACATTCAATTTGAAGGGTTTACACCATGGTCATGTATTTTATATGCCGACATCGACATCCAAAATACTACAGGGTGGTGTAAGGACCTAATTAGTATTAATTAATATAGGGAAAATTGATTAACTGTATGTGTGTCTAATTTAACTAATAAAATTACATTTGACGTTTACGATCCTTGCTTCTGTATGATATTGTATTGCATTGTATGCTCCATGCTCGTGTGAAAGGAAACATCAGTATAGAATTACATGCTATATAAAGACAACATCGTGGTGACAAATTACAAGTAGTAAATATCAGCATTAGGATTCATTAGGTATGCAGCATCGGTAGCCCCGGTTACGAATGGCGATACCATTATGGTAAATAGAGACCTGGAAAAGTATATTTGTGGTTGTTTGACAATTAAAAAACCAAAGGTGGCAAGTTAGCTATATTCCTGTTCTTAGGTTTATTTTAGCCTTTTCATCTCCGCGAAACCAAAAATATTTGCTAAGATGATAAGCTTGGCCTTTCCAGATCATGCTTAAGTATATAAAGGGCCGCCTGAGAAGGTATTCCACCATCACCAGAGACACCAAAAAATATCCAACACAGCACGAATAGTTGAAAGTATTTTTTCACAAGATAAAATTAAAGATTCAACATAAAAGTTTACAATGCGGTTGTATTTGTTCATCATCGCTTGTTTCGTCCTAACCGTCATGGACATGACATCGGGTCAGACGTGTGAAATTTCGCGTAAGCTCTTACTATTACTGCGCCAAGAATAAAACGCATTCCCATTTAAATTTAAAAAGAAGTTGTACTCTGACCAAATATTCAATTCAGGTGGCGGATTGCCTCTCTTCACGTGTCCTGATGGAGATGGTTGGGCATGCTGGGGAAGTAGGGCGCGACGAGATAATAACTGCGCTGCCCGGCGATGGGGTAACTTTTCACAATTTCGTCATACGTTATTTACCCGTTGCCATTGTTGCGGCGTCTGCCGAATTGTGGTTAGGCGGAATTTAGCGGACGGCTCCGACAACGCAGATATAACTAACATTTTCGAAACTTCTGAGCAAAATGTAACAACTTTGCATCAAGAAATCCAATAATGACACACAAATGATTACTGATACCCACTTTCTTTGAGACACATGGTCGAATTACTAACAATTATAATTTCTCTCATATTAAGACAATTATTCTGGCGTTTTCTTGATGTATCTACAAATTGAATAAAATCAAATTGATTTACCTTTAATTTTAGATGAGTATAAACTCATTCATACAAGTACGCTCTGGGTCTTGTGTACTTGAGGTTGCGTCATATCATTAACAGAATTTCAACATTTGAAGCATACCATGTAAGGAAACGAATAGCTGTCATGAAATCGAAAGACGAAAATGAGATAAAGGATGTGGATTGGGGAACGGTATAGTTCGGTTAAGTGTGTGTTCACTCCTTTCTCCACATCACAGGAAAACTGATGAATGTTCAGTTAGATTAATGTTAGCTCATCATCATCTCTCAATATCACATGATGAATACAACTGCACTACAAGAAGAACAAAATGCCTCGCTCTGGTAGCGTCAACCTTTATATCTACACTTTCACGTTTGATGACGTAAGTCGCGTAAGTCGACTGGATATAGAAATGTCAAATTAATTGACTGCGAGTGGGAGGAGAGAGTTTACTTTAATACGAAGGTATTTTCATATCTTGTTGGTTGCCAGAGTTTATAGCTCATTTTATTAAAAATAATCGTTTACAACGACATAAGTACGGAGCTGAAACCGAAAATAATACTAGTTTTCACAAATATCCCAGTTCACAAGTATTATGGCGTCGAAGTATTACATGATTTCCATTTGCGTAATGTTAATTGTAATTTGACCTTTGACCCACTTCGGATGATCCAATTCGCACACAAAATAGGAAATGCACATTCTGATATGGAGTTGGGCTTATGTGCAAAAAATTATAAAAAATCATTCAAGATTGAAGCCTGTAGCTGCGCCACAGACAGACAAACAGAAAACCATAACTACACTTTCAGCTCCGTAGTAAATGTCATACATAAATAAGTATATCCTTGTACATACATAATGTGCATGGTTTGTTTGTCTACGTTTGCTAAAACGCCGTTAGAATATATGGTCATCAAATTGACAATTAAATAAAAGTTCTTAGAATATATATAGCTTTTTCACATTTTAACCGTAATCAATGCGTTGTTACAGATAGTAAAATGAACTTTCGAGAAATTTTCCATTTCCCTCTATCACGGAAAAAGTATGCATAAATGGTCGAAAGATTGTGAGAGGGAAACATGTAACTTATCTATTTATTTTTCTTGAAAGAAAACAAATCAAGTGTCTAACGCTACAAGGGGTTGGAGTGACTTGACCAAATGGGGGTTGGCAAGGCGTATCGCAAATATTTCAAATATAATGTGTATCAGAGAATGGCAGTTTTATACTTATGACTGAATCTATCCATGAGCAGTGCGAGTGGGAGTCCGAATATGTGTACGGTAAAGTCATTGATGTAAAACTATTATCACACTTAGCCTCTCTGTAGTTTGAGAGACAAGAAGAGAACAACAAGACATTATAGTGGCTTATTCATCCATGCATTTTGTCAATTTGACTGTGGTGACTTAAACAAAGATTGACCATGCCTATGATTTCCCATTCGGTATTCATTATTGTTTACTATGAATACCTATTTCACTAGCAGCAACCTCGTATACTCCATATTTGACTTGAGCGACATATAACCTCGGCCGGTATTGATTTTCAGCCAGATCGGATTATTGGAAAGGGGACAAAGGTCATCGTCATCATATACATTTTGCATATTACCGTGAATGAAGACTTATTTTAACTCCACAATTATTAATGTTGGCGCATCTAACGTGATATTCTATTTTTATGGGTTTAGGATGTAATATAGCATAATGGGGAAGAAAATAATTTCATTTCATTTTTTCATTTATTTCATTTCTATGTGGATTTATTTTGTAATGTCTGGTTTGGTCTGCAATAAAAGCAAATCAATATCTCTCTTTCTGTTATTCAGAGCGTTGAGGAATGGTAATTTAAATGCCGAAAAATGTGTAGTATGCAAATTTACCCTTCGCAGTAACCCAAATATGTACAACTAACAATAAGTACTATGTCATTTTAAATTTTAAAAAGGCAAAAAAGCATATTTTTGTAGGAAAAATAGCAAAAAAACAATAAATAAAAAAGAGCAAATATTGGCGATTTAGAATGATGAGGAGGTTACCACCGTGAATGAATTGTGTTTATTCCCGACTACAAATTGTTTGCTTTACTTGCTAATTCCTCCATCGCATGTGTGGTGTAATATTATTTTTTCGCAGAGATAAATGCCATGATGATTAAATACGAATATGGATTGATGATCTTAAACAATCACAGAAAGTTCAATTTCATTAAATCACAATACAGTTTAAAGTGTCTTGCTTTGCTGCAGTGTGATATATTAGTACTAAATGCATACAATAATCGACATAATCCTTATCTCAGGAATAACATTTGCTTCATTTTATTCTTCGTTTTCGTCCTTCCTTCGTAAAATCTATTTTTCAATTAGAATGACATCCCTTCCATGAACTACTTTCATATTCGCGGAGTTTAATTACTTTTGCCCTATTCACAATACTTATATTACAGGTTGGATTATCTACCGCTGACAACGAGCGTATCTACAAAGGGCAGGGCCAGATACAAAATATTTTCACATGCCATATTTAAAGTTAAATTATAACCACTTTACTATCCAGTAGTCAGTAAATGTCATTATTTTGTAGCCACTGTAATAGGATCCCGAGTCGATGCTATATCTTCGATTTTTTTTTCGATTCCAGGAAATGCATTTTAATTTAATATCGGAAGTTATGTTATGGTAATAATTAGAAAAAGAAATATGTCACAATGACTCATCAGAATCGACTTCCTCCTCCCTCAACGTTTCCAAATTTGTCGTATCCCCACGAGTTGTTTCAGTTCCTGTTCCTCCACTTCCAATATTTGGCATGGAAAACGGAGTTAAAATCAAAGTCCCATCATCATTCTCACATTTAGATTTTGTTGCACTTTCCTCCTTTTTGCTAACTTTCACCTGGGCCGACACATTCTTCAAAGTAGAGCCAAAACGCAGACTTGGAAACATGTTCATTTTATTGGAATTATTCAAGAACGGTGTGCCAACCCATGTAGTGAATATATCGACGGGAGAGGCAATCCATGTCAGGGTGTACGGGCCATTTAAACTGCATTCCACTTGATAAGGCAGCGAAGGTTTTGACAATTCCAGACCACCAAAGTAATTATGTCCAGAATACCGTAAATGGTAAACAGCAGCCCATGATAATGATCCAGCATGGGCTCTAATCAAAATTAGAAATGCGTAGCCATCCTCCACCCGATTTAGGATAACTGGTTTGGTGTTATATTCCTCTGAAAACTGAGGGAAATCGGTGAACTGGATTTCCCGTGAATTGGCGTCGTTCACTGTGGCTCCATGAAATTCCTCAAAGTGGCGGATGGCTTCTGGGACATTCCCTGTTTAGTTTGAATGTGCATTTGCTCAGCCCGATTGCTTCGCAGATGGGTTGTAAAATCCCGAACCTAAAGTAAAATTTTCATCATATTTAAATAAATTATAATTATTCCGTTGATAAATTTAAAGATGAATGACATCATAAAATGAACTTACTTTGAGAAATTATAGTAACAGCCTTCCTCATGCTCGTGAAGACACTTCCTGTTCATTCTCTTGCTACAGCCATATTTGTGGAATTGGCACTGAAAAGTTAACTCATCTAACAAGCTCTCAACCACCAACGCACGGATCTTTTCCCGTTCCACGAGAAGTTGAGCATTGCAACTGATGCATTTCGTAACGGTATTTCTTGATTTGGGGTAGCATTCCTCACAGAGATGATGGCCATTCTTGCACTGGAACACTTTGGCTTTTGGAACCCTCCCACAAATTGGGCATTTCATATGTTCTATCATTTTGTCACAGGAACAAGAACTGGCTTTGGTTTTCTCTGTCGTATTAAGGGTCAGATCGGAGACCTTGGAGGTGGTCGTGCTAATTGATCCTCCAGTGCCCTTCACTGCACCATCGCTTACTGGGTCATGAGTGTACGTTGAGCTGTTGCATATATTTGGGATGGAAGTTGGGAGCAAAATTAAAGTTGGTTCATTTTTTAAGTCACCATCACCATCCACCTTTTTAACTTTCACCTCTGCAAATAAACTGTTTGGGGAGGATGATTCTTTCCCCAGCCGGGAGGCTTCCGATATGTCCAGGGGGCTCCAGTGAAAATGTTCCAGGGAGCAACCACTAGTCAGGATATTCCTCGGAAATATACTCCATCTCAGGTGATGACCTCTCATCCCGCACTCAACTTTATATCGAATTGAAGGAGGGAAATCAACTTCCGTGTCAGTGGCCGTGGATGAACTTGGACTGGGCGGTAAATACAATGCAGCCCAGCCTAAGGAACTTGGTTTGTGGGTGACCAGAATCAAAAATGAATATCCTTCCTCTCCCCATTTCAAAATGATCGGCTTTGTTCCCCCAGCAAAATTGCCATAGTCGGTGAATTCAACTGCAAGGGAATCAGAATCCCGTACCGTGGCTCCATGAACCAGTTTGAAGTGGTCGATGCATTGGGCACTATTTCCTTTGTTCATTTGGAAGGAGCAGTCCCCAAATCCGATGGTATTGCACACGCTGACAAAGTCACCGAATCTGGAAATGGCAAATCAGTTCTTTTAATTTCCTATAATTTGCGAAATTCATTAAAAAAATTACGGGTCGATCTAATTGTGAATCTTTACCTTTGAATATTAAAATGACATGTTTTAGCATGATCCATATTTAACTTCCGGGCCATCTTCTTCTTGCAACCGGAACTGTTGTAAGGACAATCCCAAATGTACTTATCCAACATCATTTCTATGTGGAGATTACGGATCCCTTCCCTATCAAGGGTGATTCGGCATTGGGGACAAAGGGGGCGGTTTCTTACAAATAGCTGACGATAACACTCTTCGCAAATGTAGTGCCCTTTTCTGCACTGGAGGACTTTGTCCTTCGGAACTTCCTTGCAGATGGGGCATTGTAAATGCTCCGGGATTATGTCATGGATATCAGGGGCGTCCATGTCTGGCACTGAAGTTTTTAGTTATTGTCAAGTGCTGCCTAAATCGACAGAGCTCTGGGTATAATTAAGCAGTTATAAATATTTTCTTGGCTCAGAATATAGTTCAGTGGCAAATAAACTTGATAAAGGACCTTGAATTTCGATAAAGTGATTTGATTACTACTGGCAACTTACTTCTTTGTAATGCAAAGTGTAACTAAAAATAAACTGATTCACTTTCAACGAAACAACATGTTCAATTTTTTTGGGGATTAGTTTTAAGCAATGTATTTACTTTGCCATTTTGATAGTTTGTTGATGGCATGGTTATGAATGATTGACACAGTTTAGTAAAATGGTCTACTTATTGTTACTATTCCTATAGAACTTCCTCTTAGATTTTTTAAATAACTGAAATAAAAAGTCGCAATTTTTACATAAGTAACTTGCTTTGACTTAAAAAAAGATTTAACTCACTGTATAAAAATGTAAATAACTTATTTCTCGTTGCAAGCCTAAAGTTTAATATTTAGAGTTTTGAGCAAAATATGCTCTGACATCATATACTGATCTATCGGAGCAATAATATTTGCACTTTGCAAAATCACTTTATATCCCATTGAACCTTTCTTACTTCCTTTGTAAATTTCATTAGCATTATGAAATGGTTGTTTATATAAGTATTTTTGTATTTTTATCGAGTTGTTGCAAAGTCATATGGACCTATCTTTCTTTACATTTCGCTATCTGCATTACCAGTTGCATTGCTGCACGCTGAGCTGCATAGAGCTTTAACCCGTTCCTTTCATAGTGGACTCATGCAGGATGGATGCAGCTCTTCATGTCCAATGCCCACTGCCTTAACATTTTGCATGCCTTTACAAATATGCCGACAAAGCTTGACATTTCTTTGGCCCTGCCTTAGACTCACAATACAATAAATGCAATGTGTCGCTCGTAAAAAATATATATTATCTGAATTCATGAGAATATTTAATCCTCAAAGACGGATAACTTTCTATTCGAGCATGATGTGCTGATGTGCTAATATTTGCTGATCGATTTGAGTAGTGATCGTAGTATGTATATGTAATGTTATTTCTTATTCTGCTAACTCGTTCTCTGCCTCACAACTTCCATATATCGTTGGATTTTTTAATGTAAATTGTTAACTTGTAATACTACGTAGTAATTTTAAAAAAACGTGCAAAACTTTTCAGTATGATGTACTGAATTACATTTCCACCTAAAAAAAACTGATTCTGATTCATAGACTTCTTCAATAAATCTCCAAAATGCTACCTTACTTTCCAAACATAGTCGGGCTGATCATAATCTATCTATGTAAAACGTATTTGGAGGAACGGGACAGTGACGAATAAAACAAACCTAAAAATATATGTGTATTGCTAACTTGGCCATTATATAGTGTTAGTTGAGCTGCTGCACATACATATTTTGGGATGGTTTATTTGTCCGTTCATTTTTTGCATCTTGTCCAATGTCACCCTCACATTTCACTTTCACTTCTGCAAATAAACAGTTTGGGAAGGAGGATTGGTATTTCTGTATAACTAATTCCTAAATCACATCCTTAAAGAACATGTCATATATAATACATTGTAATCAAGCTTTTCATCATTATCATTACTTAGTACTATAAAGTGTATATGAGAACATATGAAATGAAGCATTGCAGAGTTTAAGTGCATTCACAAAGTAAAATGGCAATTTCAATCACACGGAATATTCTACCAGGAATATTTTGGCAAATTTACTTTAGTTTTAGTTATACATGCTGATGTATTAATTATTTTTTTTGACAAGTTGTCTCCAGACAATGTATTTTAAAGAGCAAAATGCTGATACCCATACTCCATAATTGTATTTTACCATAGAAAGGGAAATCTCACACATTAAAACCAGGGGCAAAAATTCATGCACTGAATCCAGTTTCATAGAACACGCCAGTGTGCCTTCTTTGTGTTTGGGCATGTATTTGCACAAAGTAAAAGGAGAAAGAAGAAGAAGTAAGCATGCATATATATGATAACATCTATAGCATAGTCGCAATACTCGCAATGTCAACATTGCGAGTACAACCTTGAAACAACCTTGTTTTG